>JAIUZE010020901.1:0-20037 GCA_022085475.1 Heliosperma pusillum
CAAACTCTAGTAAGCCAATCATTACCAATTAATGTGGATTAGTTGACTATAATGTTAATCATCGGTTTGTATTCTTGTTAATGAGATTTAATTAAGTGATCGCACTATTGTTGAGGACACTTACTCCAACAATCTCTCACTTGTTCGCAACAAGTGTGCGTCACCAATTTTCTAGTCCTATTTTAAATCTCTCACTCAATGCAAGGTGTCTTCTAGGTCGTACTTGCACGTGATCATATCTAGAGTGGTTTCCTCGATCTGGAGAGTAACTGTCTGACCGGAATTTTCTACCGTAGATACCTTCCGCGCTTGGCCACGCATTTTCAGTTCACTACTCCTCGAGTGGCCTTGAGATATTGGATAACCCTGACAAAGGGTTGGACAATTCCTATCGCAATATTCCCTTCGTACACTAACAGTTCTTCATGACCCAATAATTGCCCATTCACCCCTTTTACAGAATGCCTTAGGCCAAAAATCAAAGTCAATCAGAAACTATGTTGACTTAGGCGAATAGTCTCTAGTTTAAAGAATTGACTCAAAAAGATTACTATATTAGCTCTCGCCACGACCAGGCTTTATAAATTGCCAGAACTCTATAAGCGGTCACTGCCCGATAGAGTGTCCCGAACAGTCTGCCTATGTGATCGACTAGTCATCTAGTATGACTCTATGGCACTTGAACTTGTCATCAATCGCATCACACTTCAGTCACTTTGAGACGTCACCTCATGTAAGCAACTAGGGGCCAAGGCTATGTTAATCCAGTTCACTTTAATAGGGTTTAAAGTTGTCACTTTAACCTATTTGGATATAACAAAGCACAATAACGAGTTTTAGAAACTCAAACAATAAATGTGATTATCACATATGAACAATCAACACAATGTTATTGCTTCATATCATATAATCTAAAGTATACAACTTCCATGATACTTCATGGTCATCTTGTCTAAATGCAATAAAAACTTGGATGGTGGATATACTATGTATCCATTTGTTCCAACTTTATGAATTTCTCATTTTCTTTCCAATCATCGTTATTCCTAATAACATGAAGTTTTCAAAGTACACTTTTAAATCTCTATCTAGAGTTGGGCTCTTTAATCTTGAAAGATGCTCCACTTGTTAGCATTATAACAAGGTGATGGGTATCTTGGTGGAAGGGTCTACTTATTAGATTCTTGTAATGCACCTCATCCTCATCATTATGTACTTAGACTCTATTTGTATAATTTTCAATGATTGACACTTCAACCATCCCTTTTATTTATTCGCTTCTAATATAACAAAATTTAGCCTTGGATTTTGTCAGATCCTTTTCAGGTTTAGACACTTGGGTTCGTGTGACACTTAACACGCGACTAAGTTATTATTACCAAACACAAGAATAAACTCATAGTCCTCCTCGAGAATCTCATGAACATTCTTGAAGGCTATCCAATTACTCTCATGTGGATTATTTGTTATGAAATTGTCATGCTCTAAGCATACAACTTATCAGGGTATGTTCATATCTTGGCATATATGATTGGCCTAATGTTGGAAACATTAGCAATCATGTATATCTTCTCTCATCTATCACTATAGATTTTGGATACCTACTCCTAGTCTTTCATCTAGAAATGATTTCTTAAACACTCCTCCCCACGGAAGGCAATGTCAGTGCATCATTCCTAATGACCAATATGTCTCCTACATATGAGACATGGGAGATATTCTTGCCTCAGATACAATATGCTTCTTCCAAGTCTTTCATCTAGAAATGATTTCCTAAACACTCCTCCACAGAGGCAATGTTAGTACATCATTCCTAATGATTAATATGTCTCATACATACAAGACATGGAAGATATTTTGCTCCCACTAATCTTCATGTCCATACACTATAGATCTAGCTCCCACTTAACTACATGCATAAAATGGTTCTTCGACAATTCGAGGAAACCATTCTCTCTTGTTATGGAATGATTATTACAACCTCTCAAGTGCTTTCTTCGGATCACACATTGATCTCCTAAATTTTGTATGGCAACTTGTCCACTTCTAAATGCCCATTTAGAAAGGAAACTTTAAACAACTCTTTGTCACTTTGGCATACATATACTTTCAACAAAGTGTAGATGCAATAATCTTGGATCTCAAAGATGGTTATATTTTAACTTATGTATAATACTTTACAATAAAGTTTTATTCACCCTAGGGAGGTCCAAACTTCCCCATGTAATTTTATATGTATAGTATCCATCTTGTATTCTTGAGGCTGTTGTGCACCAAATTCGAATTGGAAATTATAACCGCCAATTTATAGATCATATTCCTATTACTTTCAAAAAGTAATAATTTTAACTACTAGCCTCTAACCTTGTATGACTTAAGAACAGTTTCTCTTGTTTTTGTTTGTGGCATATTTTCTCCCACTCTATCCTTGAGTAAATACGCTTATTTACGTGAAGGATAGCACCATGAGCCACAAACACTTTTGTTTCTTTAGGTGTAAATGAGAAAATTCTTGTAAGGATAGCTTCATGAGCTCTATTCCTTAGTCACAAACAGTTTAGTGCACTAGGTATAAGTGGGGTATGATGCTCGTATTAACTCTTATTAACTTTGAGCGATCTATAGTAGACTTATTTGCTTAGACTTTAGTATTCTAACTTCTCTATAGACTCACTCTATTTATTATTTAAGCAAAATACTTTGAATCTTATCCATGTCTTGAACAAATTTAGGATTCTTAACCCTTTCATAGCTAGTATGGAGTCTAATTTGTGTTTGAAAGATCTTATCTTAGGGCTTATATGGACTGTAAATCCCCAAATGTGAGTTCATTAACTCGTTTTGACTATGTAATTGATCTTTCTTATTTCAAATGAGTTGTGATACTTAGTCACAAGTCCATAAGGGATAATCCAATTCATAACTTAGGTAATTATAATGATCCAATCATTATAGTTTCTCATATGATCAATTTGTCACAATACTTTATATTTAAGATATTAACTTTGTATAATGAAAAGTTTTTGAACATAAATTCCACAAAAAAAATGACTTGGGTTGAAAACCAAGCTATCATTATATAGTACAACAATTGTCTTTTAAAATGGAAATAATAACCAGTTTCCATGTCTAACACGGAAATCAAAAGTTCTAAAACGACATTCAAAATAACTAGAAAGATAAATAGCAAGAACGCCAAGCTAATCCTTAGGTCTCCTCTATGTGGTGGCTACCTTAGCTCCCTCATCTTGGATATTTCCTAAA
The DNA here is from genome assembly GCA_022085475.1 of Heliosperma pusillum. Classification (NCBI taxonomy): domain Eukaryota; kingdom Viridiplantae; phylum Streptophyta; class Magnoliopsida; order Caryophyllales; family Caryophyllaceae; genus Heliosperma; species Heliosperma pusillum. The sequence goes on from JAIUZE010020901.1 coordinate 3,265, forward strand.
GCTTGCTTTGCCTTGTCTTTCTTCTCATGCCCTTAATCTAATTAGGAGGATGAGAACTACAACTTGTATCAAAATACCAAAGTTGAGATTAAAATCAATAACATAAATATCCGGGAGAACCATTATCTACTGGAAGAACTCTTCCAGTCTTAATATCTCTCAAATATCTGGGGCAAATACGTTTCCAATGGCCTATACCATTACAATAATGACACTTGTCGGTAGAGGCGACACCCTGCTTAGACTTAGAAGAACTATTCCTAATAGCCTTTCTTTGTCCTTAGAAGGTGTGGGCTTGTTCCCTTTGTGTCCACTCTTCTTGAACTTCCCTTTGTGTCCACTCTTCATGAACTTCCCTTTGCTTTTGTCATTTGATGTTCAAAACATATTTGCTAATGCTAGCATGGTAGCCCATATCACGCTCGGTTTGCACAACCATTTTGTGCAACTCATGTAAAGCCGTGGTGACGTTTTGCATGTTGAAGTTCACCCTAAAATTAACAAACCCTTCAATACGGTTTAGGGAGTGGAGTATGCGGTCAATCACAAGTTGCTCAGGAATCGCTATTCCTTACTTCTTGAGTATCTCGACATGCTCAATCATTTGAGTATGTGGGAGAAAACATATTGACCATCCTTTATTTTTAAGGTCGGAAAATTAAGAAACGACTTCATATTGAATGATCTTAAGAGCTCGTGAAAACATGGTCACGAGTTTAGTTTAGATCTCTTACGTGGAATTCATCTTTATGACATTCCTTTGACATTCCTTTGAAGCTCGGCATCTATAGAGAAGATCAAGAAATTATTGATTGTGGCCGATTCTTTTTGGTAGGTCTCATAGGCCACCTTTACGGCGTTAGTTGACCTTGCATTTAGGAGCGTTGGGAGAAGCCTTGGTAAGGTACCGAAGCTTACCATCACCTTTGGTGTCAAAGCAAAGTTGCCCATTCCAATTCGCAAAATTTAGAATATTTCTTTTCGAATTTGCATTGATCCATAAAGGATCTAAGCTATGATACGGTGGTGAGTTGTGGTGCGAGAGGTCGAACGTCGTTATCGTTTGCCGATATTGCGAAATTAGTTTGACTCCCAAATAGAAAATGAAAAAAACATCAACATTTATCGTTTTCAAATACTTGCAAACATTTTAAAGTAGTTTGATATTTATATACCCAATTAAATAAATGAATCCAAGACCCAAACCCTATATTAACTCGGGTTTATGTGAGCCACAGGCTCCACGACCTTTATTAATATTACTTGGTGGGTTAACTCTTTAACCGATTCTACCATTATAATTTTTAGTCGATGAAATTCTTTATTGTCATCTTTAGCCCGGAACACCTGGGCCACGGACCCTAATCTTATCGTTGAGTTCAACCAAATTTCGATGCAATAACGATTTATTGCCCAACTTACCCAACGTAATAAGTTTAGCACCTCGGTGAGCCGAACCTACTGCCTTACGAAATTGGGATTCATGGGTTATACTATTTGTTAACGCTAAATCTCAATTAATAAAATAGAGGTCAGGTCAATTTATATTATCTATCTCCTTTTAAGTGAAAAAAAATAGGTGAACTACCGATCATTGTAATTGACACGGTCGATTGACTCGATAAAATGCATGTGTGATTTATATGGCGATTTGGCATGCATTTAACATATAAATAAAATGCAAGCATAAAATAAATTCCTAGTATGGCCATCCTAAAATAATAGAAAATCAAATTAACTATTAAAAATTCGGAAACCAACTCCTTGGTCCCTTGAACTTCATATGCACGCCTGCCAAGGATACCGTCTCTTTTGGAACGCCTTTCCAAATGGCACCGTCTTTAGGAAACTCCGGGATTACAAATGATATAATAAAATTACATTGCTTTTCTATTATACATTTGTAAAATAAAATGAAATTATACAATAAAAAGGATACGAGATCACAATAAATTATAACCGAATCAATAATCCCTTACATTACGAGTAATATCGAATACAAACTAAGGCCATACTAAGACAAATTACATGATTCAAAAATTACATAAATCAAAATGACATTCATTCATTCAAAATGCAGCATAATTATATGTAAACGCATGCAATATTAGTGTGACAAATCGCCCTTATAACCTTATATCGTATATAAACCCGGTTTTATGAAAATGCGTGATAATAACAAATTAAAATCACAAATTAATACTTAAATAAAATTTAAGTCCAAGTTAATTATCCTAACTATTTTAGGACTCAAAAATTAGTCTCCACTAATTATTTGACAATAATTCAACTCGGTTTTTCATTATTTCTCGTTTTTTTACCCTTATTCACATAACGTTTATGTAATAATTCCAAATTTAATTACAATAATTTATAAATTTGAAATTAAAATTTTGAGTATTCTGGAACATCTTCATGTCAAAATTCTAGTCAAAAATGTTCGAATCATTTTAGAGAAAAATATAGTTGATATTAATCGATTTTATCAAATAAAATACTAAAATCACACGAAAATTAATCTAATTATTTTCAACTTATACATCTGATATGTACAATATTTATGCAACATATGATGATTTTCTCATTCCAAAAATTCATTTTAGCTATTTATGCCAAAATAATCACTATTTATGCTTTTTTAACCATTAAAATTCATAAATCATGCAAAATAAATCATATTTATCTCAAATTTTACATATAGTAGGTAAAATATTCATAAAATCAAAGTTTAAGTATTTTTAGTCATAAAATGTTCATTTTACTCATTAAAATGAGTTTATTTAACCAAAAATTATTAAATAAAGCAATAATCTTCCATAAATCATCAAAATGACCTATACTCATTATTTAACCAGGAGGTATAACATGCTTAAAAATTCCGTGACTTTATCATATAAATCAATAATTTTCTAGTTTTATTTTGTCACTTTAACTCGTAAAAACTTTGTAAAACCGATTGCATGCAACATCCTATGCTATGATACCAATTGTTAGGTTCATATGCCTAATCATAAGACTATTCTTATGATTAACTAATTAACTCTTTAATTATTTTATGCAAGATCTAGTTACATGCTAATAAAATAAACAAGATGAAGAAAAGAACGGTTTCCTCACATTGCTTGTGTCAAGTATGGGCACAAGTAAAGGACTCCTTCCTCTCCTTGTTCTTGAGCTAATAGATCTAGGGATGAACTTCCTAAGTCCCAAGTGTAGAGACACTCCTCTTGGATACACCTAGACTATCCCACATTGCCTTTTACCTTGTATTACTAGACAAGATAAGAGGTTCCCTTAATATGTATATTATTACTACTAGTAGCAATATGTGTATATGAGATCTTAATAATAAAACAACTTGCTTGATTTTTATTATTCTTAGAGAGATAAGTTCACTTGTGTTGTCTCACATCTAAGTGATTATATGCTTATAAAAGATGAGAACATTTTCTCATTGTCCACCTTGGGGCCGCCGGTCATCGAGCATGGTGAAGGGGTCAAACATGCTTGCTTTTTCCCTTACCCATGTCACTAGGGTAGCTTTAGGCTAATTAGGGTATTAATATGGTGTCTTAGCATTTAAACAAGACTATAATCACCCTAATCCCAACCACCCTAAACCCGGTTATGGTGAGGTAAAATGGGATCCATTTTAACTTTCACATTTTGTTATTTGTCATGTATGTGATATGTGACAAATTACATGTAATCTTGCTTATAAAATTATATTTAACAATTAAATACTCTCTTATAACAAATAAATTATACTTAACATTTTGAGTAACAATCTATAATTACATGTATGTAAAATGGTTTAACTCATACATAATTAATATAATCTACAACCTTTTGTAATTATATTTAACCAATCATTCTTATATCTAATGTTTCATAATCATTATACAACTTTGGTAATATAACATTTAATTACCAACATGTATCTCATTTAATTATATTATAATAAGATGTAATTCTCATATACAGACTAAACTTATTCAATCTTAGGGATCAATTAATCCGTCTCGTTATACAATTAATTAATTTTGTGATTTGGGAATCGTCCTTTCGGTGTGACCTCAAGGGATTAACTGATCACCACCGTCATACGACAGTAATGTCAAACTCTAGTAAGCCAATCATTACCGATTAATTTCGATCAGTTGACTATAATGTTAATCATCCCTTTGTATTCTTGTTAATAAAATTTAATTAAGTGATCTCACTATTGTTGAGGACACTTACTCCAACATCATATTCCCACTAACATACAATAGAATGTACCCTTATCGCTCCGACATAAAGTCTAACGAGTATAAGGGTACAAACGGGGAATGAGAGTTCAACATCATCCAACAACCAAGACTAACCGACTATTCAAGGCATATATAAATTAAATGAGTTAAACATCTAAAACCGTCACTAAATAGGCGAGTAAATCATGTGAGATAGGATATATACTTCTTATATAAATATTCCAATTTATTTTATGGGGTACGCAGCCGATTAGGCATCTGACGGCGAGTTGGTCGGCTAGGCGACAAAGCACAACAAGTCAAGTTCAAAAAATACAACAAGGGCCTCTTTGCAGGTCATCCCACCGGCGGCCGGTTGGCCAGCTGGGAGATGGAGCAAACTTTAAAAATTCATAAAAGAACACGGGAGGCGCCTAGCCAGTCGGCTCACCGGCGGCCGGTTGGCCGGCTGGGACACCTTCGACTCTCCAAAAAACCATTTCTACATATAGGGTACTCACAGCCAGGTGGGTGGCAGGCGGCCAAACCACCACCGAGACGTTCTTCCAGTCCAATACCAAAAATGACACCAACATAATCAAGGCTTCCCCGGTCGGGTGGGGTTCATTACTCCGAAAATCACCACAAACACAACTCAAAGCAAACAAACTCAAACTCATTTATAATTATCAGCACAATTCCATCACTAATCATCATTCCAATCATCATATGAGTATTAAAACATCCAACTCAAATATTGAAGGACTAAGTAAGGCAAACACTAGTATCATTAAAACATATTCATACAATAAGAAGGATAATTCGCACAGCAAAAACTCACTTCCACCATATTAAGTTAAGTTAAACATAACTCAGCATTTCAACATGTAAGTACATGAATTCATGACACTAACTAACAAAGAAATCATCTTTAACCTATTACTCCCCTAAAACATATAGAAAACACATAAAAATGTGATATCGAGTAACCCGTCGACATTACTTCTTGTTCTTCACTCTTCTAGCTCATCCTATATCAAGAAGTAATCTTGGTCGGGGTCCTCTCACCTTCCACCTACAAATTTGATACAAAAGATGAGAAATTCGCATCCTTTAGAAAGACGGACAAATTGAAAACGAGAGAAAGAAGACATCTTTCTTACCTAGAAAGATAGAGAAGAAGAAAAGGTGAAGAATGAACTAGAAACTAGCTAAATTGGTAGATATATGAGGGAGATATGGAGGTTTGAAGGTTTGAGACTAAATGAGTTTCAATGGTGGTTAGGGTTTAGGTGAGTGGGATGAAGGAGCTGAGTGTTTTTTGAAAACTGAGGAAGAAGGTAAGTTTTAGTGGGTTTAATTTTGGTAGTATGAAAAATGAAAGGCCCAATATTTAACTTGGGACTTTACCCACTTGGATTGCCGAGTAGATTTCAATTATGGACTCGGAAATGACGGAAAGTAACGATTCTATCCAATGAATTAAAATCCTGATTTAAGTCTAAACTAAAGATAACTAAATGATATTAATAATAATAATAAAATAATAAAATAATCTAGTCGCTAATTTTGTGTGTGTTACAATCACCCCTCTTTTTAAAAAGTTTCGTCCTCAAAACTTGAAGCGAAAAGAACGATACCTTAACAAAAAAGGCTCGAGTACTTGGCTCGCATCGAAGCTTCTGTACACCAAGTTTCTTCTTCCACATCTCCACACTTCCATAACACTTTCACTAGGGGCACCACTTTGCTTTTCAACTTCTTATCTTTCATATTCAAGTTCTGAATCGGTCTTTCTTTAAAAGTCAAACTAGGCTAGAGCTCGGGAACATCATTTTGCATCACATGGCTTGGGTTGCTAATGTACTTCCTAAGTTAAGAAGCGTGGAAAAGATCATAAACTTTACCCAAATTCGGGGGCAAACCAAATTTGTAAGCCACAACACAAATCCTTTTTTTAATCGCAAAGCATCCAATGTACTTTGGACTCAACTTTTCTTTCACTACAAACCGTTTCACATCCTTCATGGGGGACACCTTCAAGAAAACCTTATCACCAATTTCAAATTCTAAGGGTTTTCTTCGGGTATCAGCATAGGACTTTTGGCAATCTTTAGCGGCTTTCATCCTCTTACGGATGATCTTCACATTGTCGATTGTCTCCACAAGTTTGTCGGGACCCAAATCACGAACATCACTCAATTGGTTCCAACAAATGGGGCTATGACACTTTCTCCCATAGAGAGCTTTATAGGTCGCCATCTTGATAGATGCATGGTAACTGTTATTATAGGAGAACTCCACCAAAGGTAGGCTTTTTTCCCAACTTTCTTGGAAGTCAAGGGCACAAGCTCACAATATATCTTCAAGCGTTTGAATGGTCCTCTTAGTTTGACCATCAGTAGCGACATGAAAGGCGGTGTTCATCAGTAACTTACTCCCCAAGGCATCTTGTAAGGCCTTCGAAAACCTCGAACAGAATCTCGGGTCACGATCAGAGATATCTTCCTTGGAGACCGCATGGTAACGGAAGACTTCTTCAACATAATTATTTACAAGGCGATCCAAGTTCCAGGTTTCTTTGATAGGTTTAATCCTCGCACACTTGGTCAATCTGTCTACGACCACCCATACGTCATATTTACCCCCAACTGTCCTAGGTAGTGTGGGAATCGGTATTACCACAATACAATTATTGTAGGATTATAACGAAAAGTAATAATTTGATTATCGAGTCATAAACGAAAACAAAGAAAAAGATTTAGAAATCAACCTCCGGTCCTAGCAATAGGCGTAAAGAACAGAGATATCAAGGTAGATATCCTCCTAGTCGTTGCACCCAAGATGCTCCGAGAAATATCCTTTTCTTTTGCTAGAAAGAGAACCTCTTACGCGATCTCACTGATAAGAAGGAGGTTTTGTGTTTTTGTGAAAAGTTACTGTTAACCTTTTCTTTTTGTGATGTGTGAATCTGATAGATGGAGGCTCAAGTGAAAATTACGTTAGAATTTTTCTTTTTCACCCTCTTGCTTCTCACGGCTCATAAGGATTTTATATGAGGAGATTTTGTTTCCTCAAAAATAACTACCCATTGACTAAAAACCGAGTGTATCTGGATACTTTTGTTTTTGGTCATTTTAGCTTCCAATATAATGTTATATATTATAATCATCGTTTTACATGGACCGACATTATAATACATCATTAATTCTAAATATCCGTATATTTATAATTTGCCAATTAATTATAACGGTTTATGTTTAATTAGCTTACATTATATACAACAATTAAATATAACATTTTATATTCAATTTACGAATTACAGTTAATTCGTCTCAGCTAACTTTATTTAATCATTATTAAATACTCTGTCATCATCACATTGACTAACCTTTTAGTCATATAATAGGATATCAATATGATTATTTTCTCAAATAATCACATCTCTCAAACACATCCTTTAGGTGTGACTTTTAGGGACCAGGTTATCACCGCCATCTGTATGACAATAACGTCAAACTTATCTAGCAAGCCAACCGTTATTGATGAACATTAATCAACTGATTATTATACAAAGTATACCCTGTGAACCTACAGAGATTTATTTATGTTATTGCACTAACTGTGGAGGACAGTGGCTCCAACAATCTCCCACTTGTCCGTACAAGTGTATGTGCGATAACCGATTCTCATATCCATAATAAATTTCTCCCACTCAATGTAAACCAATTTGCAAAGTCCGTATTCAGAAAGGTCGTAGTTTACAAGTGATCAGTATCAAGAGTGGTTTCCCCGACTAGAGAGTAACTTAACTGATAAACGAATCTTTATTCGAGTATGGCCATGCATTTCAGTTACAGCTCCTCGAGTGGCCCTGAGAAATAACATAACCTGATAAAGGTTGGATATTTCCTTCAACTCGAATCTTGCAGATACAAGCGCAGTATGAAATGACCCAGTAAAAATCTACTTAGCCTCCTGTTACGGTCGACCATGAGAAAGAAACCAAAGTCACCCAAAAACTACCTTAATCTCAAGAGACAGTCGATAGTCAAAAGAATCGACTCTAGGAACACTATGGACGTCCTATCCACGACATGGCACCTAATGTTCTGAAACATTTAGGACTCTATAACGTTGTCACAAAATTGTCCTGCGAGGTATTATTATAACTGGCATATGTGATCGATCAGTCAACTGTTTGACGTATGGCTCGTTGAACCCACCATCAATCGACTTCACAGAATAGTTGCCAGAGTTATCAGCTCATGTAGGCGATTACCAACCAAAACAAATATAATGTAATTCAGTTCACTTTGTGGTGTTCAATGTTGTCAGTACAACCCACATGAAAAACAAAATATAAAACAAAACGATGATTTTATAGATAGTTTTTATGAAAAAGATACAGGTGTCTAATCCATATAAAACAACTAATACCACTCAGGAACACGTTTGATTCCCATGGAAATAACGTGCCCTTCATGTTTATCATATCTCAATGGTTTAGTGAGAGGATCTGCGACGTTATCATCCGTAGCAATCTTGTCTATCACTATCTCCCTTTGCTCCATGTAATCTCGGATCATGTGAGCTTTCCGTTGTACATGCCTAGACTTGTTGCTGGACTTAGGCTCCTTAGCCTGGAAGATGGCACCACTATTATCACAATAGATGGTGATCGGGTCATCCGAACTAGGAACTACGGTTAGTCCCAGTAAGAACTGAACGCATCCATATAGCGTTCCTTTTCGCAGCCTCTGAACAGCATAGTACTCCAAGACTCAGTCGCAGAATCTGCATAAACCTTTGTTTGGAGCTTTTCCAGCTGCCCGCAGCGCCATTAAGAGTAAACACGAATCCAGACTGAGATTTCGAGTCATCTTGATCCGTTTGGAAGCTAGCATCTGCGTAACCGGTTGCGCATAGCTCAGTGTCACCTCCATAAGTCAATACCCAATCCTTAGTCCTCCGTAGGTACTTAAGGATATTCTTAACAGCCATCCAGTGTGTTTCACCTGGATTGCCTTGGTATCGACTCGTCATACTCAATGCATATGCCACGTCTGGACGTGTGCATATCATTGCATACATGATCGATCCTATAGCTGATGCATAAGGAATCCGACTCATGCGCTCGACCTCTTCCGATGTCTTTGGTGCTTGAGCTTTACTCAACTGCATCCCAGAGACCATTGGAAGGTTCCCCTTCTTGGAGTTGGTCATGCTGAACCTCTCAAGAATCTTATCTATATAAGACTCCTGACTGATGGATAACATCCGTCGTGATCTATCTCTGTAGATACGGATCCCCAAAATTCTTTGTGCTTCACCCAGATCTTTCATCTGGAAATGGTTCTTTAACCAAACTTTTACCGAAGTTAAGAGAGGTATGTCATTCCCAATCAAGAGTATGTCTCGACATACAATATTAGGAAGACATCTTGGGCTCCCCCTCAGCTTGATATATAACATGGTTCCTCGACCGTCTGAGTAAATCCCATTCTCTTTTATCACCTGGTCGAAACGATGATTCCAACTCCGAGAAGCCTGCTTAAGTCTAGAATAGGAACGCTAAGCTTGCATACTTCTTAGAGTTTTTAGGATCATAACACCTTGGGTTGTACGATGTACAACTCCTCCTCCAAATACGTTTAAGAAGGCTGTTTTTCACATCCATTTGCCAAATTTCATCGTCATGAAAAGCGGCAATCGCTAAGATTATCCGAATGGAACGCAGCATAACTACGGGTGCAAAAATTTCATCATAGTGCAATCCTTGCACTTGAGTGAAACCCTTTGCCACTAGTCGTGCCTTGTATGTATCTGGTTGTCCTTCTACAGAATGCTTTATTTTATAAAGCCATTTGCACTGAAGAGGCCGAACCTTATCAGGTAAGTCAACCAGATTCCATACGTCATTCTCATACATAGAGTCCATCTCGGATTGCATGGCTTCAAGCCATAGCTTAGAGTCGGAACAGGTCATGGCACCTTTATAGGTAGCGGGTTCGTTACTCTCTAGGAGTAAAACGTCATCTCTCTCATTCTCCTCGACCATACCAATGTATCTGTCTGGAGGAATAGAGTGTATACCCGACCTCCTAGGTTCTAAAGGAATATTAACCGCAGCCGATGATGAAGGAACAGTTTCCTCCATTGGTTGCTCGGTTGTTGGTTCTTGAATCTCCGACAGATCGAAGGTTCCATTACTTGTCCTATTCTCGAGAAATTCTTTCTCTAAGAACGTCGCACTAGCCGCAACAAAAACTCGATGTTCGGTAGGCGAGTAAAAGTAATGACCAAACATCTCTTTTGGATAACCAATAAAGTATGTCTTGACCGATCGTGGGCCGAGCTTATCGTCAGGTCTCCACTTGACATAAGCCTCGCAGCCCCAAACCCGAATAAAGGACAAGTTAGGGACCGTTCCCTTCCATAATTCATATGGAGTCGTGTCTACAGCTTTAGACGGACTTCGGTTAAGTATTAGAGCAGCTGACAAAAGAGCATAACCCCACAATGAATCAGGTACAACCGTGTGACTCATCATGGATCGAACCATATCAAGTAATGTTCGATTTCTCCGTTCGGACACACCATTCAATTGTGGTGTTCCAGGTGGAGTTAACTGTAGTACTACACCACAGTCTTTAAGGTGTTGATCAAAATCATTCGAAAGATATTCGCCACCACGATCTGAACGTAGTGCTTTAATCTTTCTATCCAGCTGGTTTTTAACCTTATTCTGGAATTCCTTGAACTTGTCAAAGGACTCACTTTTATGCTCATAAGTATACCTATCCATATCTACTCAAATGTCCGTGTGAAATGATAATATTATAGCCATTCAGCGTTGATTGATAAGTCACAACATCAGTAGTTGAGTCCTAATAGGTCAGCAGCGCGCATTCCAACACCTTTGAAGGAAATTCGAGTCATTTTGCCTATGAGACATGATTCACACGTGCCAAAAGATTCATAGTCAAATGGGGAGATAGTCCCATTATCAATGAGCTTTTTCACGCTTTTTTCATTTATGTGTCCCATACGGCAATGCCATAGATAGGTTTGATCTTTGTCACCAACCTTTGCTTTCTTATTACTCACATGCATTATATCTGTGGTTTGATCTAAAACATATATTCCATTCATGGAAACAGCTTTACCATAAATCATTTCGTTTAAAGAGAAAATACAGCTATTATCCTTTATTACAAACGAAAATCCGTCCTTATCAAGTACGGAGACTGAAATAATGTTCTTAGATAAACTGGGTACATAGTAACAGTTATTCAGAAATAACTCAAAACCACTCGGGAGTTGGATTACATATGTTCCCACTGAAACGGCAGCTACTCTTGCTCCATTCCCCACTCGCAGGTCCACATCACCCCTTGCGAGAGTTGTGATGTTTCTTAGGCCCTGCAAATGATTGCACAGATGAGAACCACAACCAGTATCTAGTACCCAAGTTCCGAAACTTGCATTGTTGATCTCAATCATATGAATAAAAGAAGAAGACATACCAACAGGAGAGACGCGGCCTGCTTTAATGTCCTCTCGGTACACGAGGCAGTTCCTCCTCCAATGCCCAAACTTGTGGCAGTGGTGGCACTCCACGTTACCTTCATCGCTCTTTGTCTTGCCTTGTGAGCTACCGCTAGTCTCACCAGGCCCACTCTTGCCTTGCCCTGGCTTTTTGAACTTCGGCTTCCCTACAACTAGGTTGGCCTGAGCCTTGCCCTTACCTCTACCCTTGTTGCTAATCATGAGAACGTCCTGCTTCGAGCTCCCACTCAATTTCAGATCACTCTCTGTCTGTACAAGGAGTGAGTGGAGCTGATGAAGACTCTTCTTCATATCATTCATATAGTAATTTGCCCTGAAAAGGGCAAAACCATCATGAAGTGAATGAAGAACACAGTCTATGACGATCTTCTCATCGATTTTGCAACCAAGTGCCTCCAGTTTCTTGACATTCTCAATCATGTCAAGAATGTGTGGGCTAACCGCTTGGCCCTTCTGGAGTTTCGCTTCAAAGAAGCGACAGGTATGCCTATAGCTAACGATCCTCGGAGCTTTCGAGAACTCGTTAGAGAGCGTGGTGAAAATATTGTTTGCACCTTGGGCAATGAATCGTCTTTGCAAATTGGATTCCATTGAAAATATGAGTACGTTCTTTATCGCACCCGTCTCCATTACGAAATCACTATAAGCAAGTGATTCATTTGCTCTTGCATTGGGGCCTGGGTTTGGCGGTAGTGGCTCACCCAAGTACTTGAGCTTACCGTCAGCAATGGCAGCATTCCGTAATGCCGCCTCCCAGTCCGCAAAGTTGGACCCATCATTCTTCAGTCGCGTGGACTGATTCATGTTGTCCATAAACATCTTAAGCCAGGATTCACGTTCGAGCGTGGCACTTGGCATTGGGTCATCAGTATGGCCAGCCATATTGTTATTTAGCAGTTATATCTGTATATAACGAATTCGAAAACTGTGGAAAAAGAAAATGAATATGATAAGTTTCATCGTTTTAAAATTAAGTCTTAATGCAAAACCTGTTTAATGCGATGACTCATGCATTTATACAATTGACCTCCCTCAAGAATTATATAAATGATCCCAAGACTCAATTTCTGTAAATTGATAAGCCAACCTCTTGGCTAATTCTACTTTTAGAATTCCTGGTCGATAAATTTCTGTACATTCTATCTTTAGTCCATCATAATCACGAGATATTACTCGTACTATAATGTTGAGATAAAATAGGTCAACACTCACTACTTACCCAACGTAGAAGGGGTCATATTATGACTTCCGACGAAGAAGGGGTTCATAGAAGTTTTTCCTATACAGACTAATCTCAATTTTCATTTTAGAGGAAGATCCCATCATCTTAAATTTAATTCATTTTAAGTGAACAAATTCTAGCATTTCGTGAATGATTTAGACTAAGGTGATGGCCCTATGAACGAGTGACCTCTGTATGTCTATGATGAAAATTCAAACTATATGAAACATTTTTCATGCATTTTAGGTGGTTTGGTTTAGGCGGAATATGATGCAGTTATTTAACATGTGAATGAAAAACAAAAGAACGGAAAAATACGTAAACTATTACAACGATCCTAGTGTGGCCTATCTACCAAAATGAACAGTAAATACAAGTTTGGAATCCATCCTTATGGACCCGAGAAGCTTGACTTGATGTTCCATCTTGGTCCATGAAGCGGGAGTGAGCATCCGATCTCCGTCTTTAGTCTTCTTAAATTACATTTTCAAAATTAAAAAATAAACCTATTTACATTCTAATTCCAAAAACATAATTAAAAGAAATAAAAGGAGATTCGAGATCTCATAAATACATCCAAACCATGTTTCCATCATTACGAAAACATGATTAACTAAGGCCACACTAGGTATTACATTTTTCAACCAATTGCAAAAATACGTAAATAAATTCATTCATTCATTCAACAAAAATAAAATGCATCAACTATATAAATTAATACTACAAGACATAATTTATTAATTATGTTGATTAATTATCCAAACCACCATTAAATACGAGTAAAATTATGTGGCAATTCCTTAATTGCCCACAACAATTTTAATCTTCCATAATCCATTTTATTTTAAACCTTTTTAAAATAATCGGGTATCATTATTGTGAACCTTTTCACAATAACAAACAAACATTATCTTTATAATGCCCAAAAAAAAAAACAAACAAAAATATTTTTTTTTTCTCTGCTGATCACTGTTAACGCGAACAGTACCAGTCCCAAATTTTTTTTTTTTTACAATTTCTCACGGTTTAAGCAAAAAACCAGAAAAACCGAAAATCCATTACAAAAAAAACTGTTGCTGCCATTTTAAAAAAAACAGAAATTTTTTTTTTTTTTTTTATAACTGTGAACAGTAACACGGGTAGCAAAAAAAAATTTAATCAAATTAAACCGTTTTAATTCGATCAAGCTAATATTAACTAGATCGGTACAAAACAAACAATATATAATCGTTATTAAACATTGATACAAATAGATGATTCAAATTAACCTTTTAATATGAACATCTAAAACAATTTATACCGAAAATATATAGCACAAAAATTGATGTTCATTAACATCCAATACAATTACATTTACATTCTAATTTAATCCTTATTAAATTAAAATATCAACAAATTCATATATTATCATCTTTAACAGATTAAAACAATAATATGAATGAATCTATAATGGAACCCTAAAAAAAAAAATCATCACGGCACAAAAAAAATTAAAACCGTGAGTTTTAAAAAATTTCGGATTTTTTTTTCTCTCAATAATCATACAATTAAATATTTATGAAAATCACATAAAATAATTTCATAGCCCTAAAGCTCTGATACCACTTGTGGGAATATATCCGTATACATCCCTTTAATCTTACAGGATTATAATGAAATTTCGATTTATATGATTAACAGGTCATAAACAAAATTGCATAATAAACAAAGGGATTAGGAATAACCTTTAGTCCTCGTAAATTCGGCCTAAGAACAGATATCAAATCAGATATCCTCCTAATCGTCTCACCCAAGATTGATCGAGAAATGCCCTTGTATTTGCTAGAAAATTAGTGAGAAAAAAGTATGTATCTTTTTGTGTGATGTAAATTAATGATGAATGAATTAGAGAGTTAGAATGAGTAAAACTCTACCCATATACTCCCCTATCTCACGGCTCAAAAGGAGAAAATAATGGATTATTTTTCTCTTATTTTGTTACCTATTTTAACCGAAAATTCCTCAATGTATTTGGACTCTTTTTCGGTTATATTAGCTTCCATTTAATATAATGTTATACATATTATATTTGTCTAATATGTTGTCATACATTAATAAGGTCCATTACAACATTTTGCAGTGGATATATTAACATAACAATTATTATGACAATCGTATAATATATACTTCAATTATAAATATCTGTATATTTATAATCCTGCTAATTAAATATAACGGTTTATGTTTAATTACGAATTAACATTTTACTTCGTTTAAGCTCACATTATATACTACAACTAAATATAACATTTTATATTTAATTACGAATTACAGTTAATTCGTCTTAGCTAACATCATTTAATCGTTATTAAATGATTATATCATCATCACATTGACTAACCTTTTAGTCAAAAACACCGACTAACCTTTTAGTCATTTAATAAGACATCAATATGATTATTTTCTCAAATAATCACATCTCTCAATCACATCCTATAGGTGTGACTTTTAGGGACCAGTTGATCACCGCCATCTGTATGACAATAACGTCAAACTTATCTAGCAAGCCAACCGTTATCGATAAACGTTAATCAACTGATTACAATACAAAGTATACCCTGTGAACCTATAGAGATTTATTTATATTATTGCACTAACTGTGGAGGACACTGGCTCCAACATGGGAAAGGTACAAAGAATTACAAAGAGAATGCCCTCATCATGGCCTTGATTCATGGTTCCTAGCTATTGCCTTCTACAACGGTTGTTGTGGCGAATCGCGTCGTATCCTCGACTCCGCTAACAATGGTCATTTCGATCAAATCGATGTAGAAATAGCTAGTACGCCTATCGAGTCAATGGCAATCCACGATTCTCAGTATAGCAACTCGCGTGCTATGCCACTCAAAGCCAAGCAGGATGATTCTAGTAAAGTAACACTCCTTGAAGCCCAATTAGCCCTTCTGCAGCATCAAGTAGGAAGCTCTTCCCAATCCAAGGAACATATCAACGTCACTAACCACGTAATGGTATGTGAGACATGTGGGATTGGAGGGCATAGTTTTCAAGAATGTAGAAGTTCAATAGAGCAAGTCAATGTCTATCAAGGATATAGGCAAGGCAACGCTTTCTCAAACTTTTATAACGAAAACACAAAAAACCACCCATTTTTGTCCTACAAAAGTACTAACGTTCAAAATCCCCACCAACAAACTCAACAACCATTCATACCACACCAACAAAAGCCTTACAATCCACCTGGTTTTCAAAACCAAAGATCTTCATTCCAACCTAACTTTAACCAACCTTACCAAAATCAACACCGACCACCTCAAATTCAAAGCCAACCAAATGACTCAAGCTTGAGCAAAATTGAATCTATGCTTCTACAAGTTGTTGAAAAACAGGATTCAATGTTTGCCCAACTTCAAAAGAGTGATCAAGCTCAAGGTGCTGCCATCAAGATGCTTGAAACTCAAATGGCCCAATTGGCTGCCTCTAATGCCCAAAGAAAACAAGGCCAACTCCCACCTCATGGTGAACAACCGAGGGACACCTCAAATGCTATCACCCTTAGGAGTGGTACCACTTATACGGAACCTCAGCAACCCAAAGAGCCAATAGTTGAGCCTACACAAGTAGAAAGCCAAAAAGAAACCCAAGCATCCACCGCTAAGGAAGCGGAAAACAAACCTGAAAAGAAGGATGAACCTGAAAAGGAACCCATAAAAATTCAAGTTCCATTTCCCCAACGTTTGAGGAGAAATC
>JAIUZE010020904.1:0-19648 GCA_022085475.1 Heliosperma pusillum
TCCTTAAAATCAATTCTTGAAACGTATGAATACCGTATTCTCATCCTTGATATGGGGTCTGTTCCCCTTTCCCCTTTAATTTCTTTTGTGCATTCAGTCACTTATACCCGATTGACCGATCTAGAATCACTGCTTTCTTATGGCCAGTTAATGTCTCTTTTGTGAAACTGTATCAGTTTCACACCTGTATGTTTTATCACTGCTCATAAATTTTGTTAGCATTGCCTCTTTATTTCACCAAAGCAAGTTTATTAATTTCAAGATTGATTATTAATTGGTCTGGCTTTGTTTCCGGATACTCCTTCAAATAAAATCTTGAAACTTATGAATATAGTGTTCTTGCACTTTGTCTACATTTGAGCAGATCATGTGTTTTTGTTTCAAACATTAAATTTGTTTTTACTTTCAAAAATTATTGTTATTGATTTGTATTTTTTATTTAAGTTTTTATAAAAGAAAACTGAGTTTTTGATTTCTATATCTATAGGTTTAAATTGACTTATGTATCGTGTTTCCCTCCATTCCCTTATCACTCCTTTCTTTGTATCTCGTTGTATTTTGAGGCGTGCGATTATTCAATGACTGTTCTAAAGGATTATCAATGTCCACCGTCCCAAATCATTTTGGGATTAAGGCTCCTATGCTGTTGATGTTGTTGTATTATCCTAACTCACACTTTTTTATCAGCCTATCAGCCTCTGTTGCTTGTTCTCTTTAAAAGTATCCCACAAGTGTCGAATTCGGCTATTTTATGGGAAAAAAATAATGTATTTGGTCTAAAAAATGAAATGTTCGAGTGTCCTATCGTGTCCGAGTGTCCAATGTTTGACAAAGGTACGCGAGGTATTATTGAAGAGTCAGAGCAACATAGTTAAATCAGCTATAAAACAAAGTTAATTCCTATTAGTCCCTCATTCAGTTGCAGTGAAAGTGTATTTAATCCTTTAATTATCACACTCAGATTACCTAGATGTTCTTGATCAAACAAGGTTAGTTGGGTATTTGTTTATGTTGTAGTTAGACAATTGGACTGCTTGGTTTAGACTCATAGAGGATGGTGTTCAATGCCCCCCCTTGTTATATGTTCTTTTTGGCGTTCACGATATGTTCTTCTTTGATATGCTTTTAAACTCGGGTCATAAAAATCATTTCTCAATGACTTCACTAGTTGACTTCTGCAACGTTGTGTATCTAGCAATTGTCTTACTGAGCTTATCATCCTTCGTGAACTTCAGGTATTCAAAGTCGCTCCTCTAGTGTACAAAGCACACCAGAGAAATATGGCTATTTAGGTTATACATTGAGAGGCTCAGAAATTCCCCAGAAATTCCCGAAATCTAGTCCAAAGCGAGAACTGTTAAAGACTTGCTTCGACAAGGAAAATAAAATAAAACACCCTTTGAAAAGCAGAATGGTAGAACAGCAGTTAAAAGCATGCAACAAAAACCTCAAGAACGCGGAGAACAGAAAGGGTTCCTCTTCCAATTCTGGGCCTCGGAAGCAAACCAGGAAGGGTGAAAATCCCTTTCGCTTCACGCCGTCAATGGAAAAATCTGATTTTGAAAGTTCAATTTCTTGGATTTGTAAAAATTCAGCATGTAGAGCTGTCTTGTCTCTAGATGACGCATTTTGCAGGAGGTGCTCTTGTTGTATTTGTCACAAATTTGATGATAACAAAGACCCTAGTCTTTGGTTGGTTTGTGAATCAGAGGGTTCGCCAGGTGATTCTTGTGGGTTATCTTGCCACATAGAATGTGCACTTGAACAAGAAAAGCTAGGCGTTGTGAAGCTTGGGCAATACATGCAGCTGGACGGGAGCTATTGTTGTGCTTCTTGTGGCAAAGTCTCTGGGATACTGGGGTGAGTTATTTGCTTTTATGTTGACTTAAGCGTAAGCTTAGTATGAAAGTTATTCCTTGCAAGTAATCGAAGTGGAATGAAACAAAATTACTAATGCATGTAAAACACGAAATATTCAGTTCACTACTTCACTATGTAGTATATACACAGAGAACTTTACATCTCCATTTTCCATGGAACCAAAGACTCACAATTCGGACTTTATAATAACATGGTACAATAAAGCAAAATAACTCACGAAAATGGTCACACTGACAATGCATTGTCAACACAATACACAATTATCTTATTGTGGACTTGTGATTCATTAAAAAAACAGCCTTTTTATGTTTTTGTACATAGGGTTGAGTCTGTGTATATCCGAGCTCCCTGCCTACCTTAGGTTAGGTGGAGGCCTTTAGGTGCTGGATAATGTTTTACATAAATTATACTTCCCCCATTTCATTCAATTCTATACATTTGCCTTTTGGGCAGTATTCATAAGTGAGAATTTTCCGATACAGCTTCTAATATATAGCATAAAAGATAGTCTCATGAGATCTTGTTTAAATTGTCTTACCGAGTACATTGAAATATCAAATTTTTATAATTTTAATTAATATGTAACTAAAGATATGAAAAAAAGAAAACGAGCATTGTTATACGTGTATAAAGCAAATGTATGGAATTGAATGAAATGGAGAAGTGTCATTCATGAGTTTTCTTTACTGGCAGATGCTGGAAAAAGCAGTTAACTATAGCAAAAGATGCTCGACGTGTCGACGTGCTTTGCTATAGAGTATTTTTGAGTTACAGGCTGCTGGATAATACTTCAAGGTTTAAGGAGCTCCATGAAATTGTCACAGAAGCAAAAACAAAGCTCGAGGCAGAGGTGGGTCCCATGAATGGTGAGTCCGTCAAGATGGCTAGAGGCATTGTCAGTAGGCTTGCTATAGCTGGTGATGTACAGAAACTCTGCTCTAATGCCATTGATAAAGCTGAAGAATGGCTTGCGAAGGTTCCTAATTCAATTGCCGATTGTACAGGTTAGATTATACTCTCACGTCCCGTGGTTATTTTTCCTATTCAACTTAGGTGGTTGTGGGATCTGCGATGTCTTGTTTGACTGACATTTTCTTACGGTATACAATAGCAACAACTTTTTTCACATGACAATTAGAAATTATTTTCTTTGATAAGTCGAACATGACATTTTACATTGTATATAAATTTATATTTGTAGAAAATGATGGTCAAAGTTAACATTGGTTGACCAATAGAGATAAATGGGGATCGTACTTTGGGATGTTGGATTGGAGGTAGTATACAGCTTTTCACAGTTGCTCACCATATATTTTTAATGATGTATAAATGTATAATTATGGATATTGTTTCGGCACTTGGGCAGTGGTTTCACTCCCTGCTGCTTGCAGGTTCCTTTTTGAAGAAATTGCCTCTTCTTCTCTTGCAATAGTATACAGCTTTTCACAGTTGCTCACCATATATTTTTAATGATGTATAAATGTATAATTATGGATATTGTTTCGGCACTTGGGCAGTGGTTTCACTCCCTGCTGCTTGCAGGTTCCTTTTTGAAGAAATTGCCTCTTCTTCTCTTGCAATAGTATTGATTGACATTCCCATGCAATTGACTGATTCGATCAAAGGCTATAAGCTGTGGTATTGCAAAACCCGGGAAGAGACCTTCCCAAAAGAACCCGCTGCTATTTTTCCAAGAGATAAAAAACGAATCTCGGTAAAAGATCTCCAGCCATGCACCGAGTACACCTTTAGAATAATGTCTTATACAGAAGATGGTGACCTGGGCCACTCTGAAGCTAAATGTTTTACCAAGAGTGTCGAGATTTTTAATAAAAATGCCTCGCCATCAGGTTGTAAGAAGGAGAACCCTGCTGCTATTGGGAACCCTGCCCCTGATATTGCAGGGCCGTCTTCTGAATTTAGGGTTCGGGATCTAGGGAAACTCTTGCATTTAGCTTGGGCCCAGGAACAAGGCCACTCAGAAGGAATCTTTAGTGCTGATATTGAACAATCCTGTGGTGTAGCAAAATCTGAATCTCCAAAAGCTCACCTGTCGCCACCACCTCCTATATCTCGTGATCTTGACCTAAATGTTGCGTCGGTACCCGATTTAAATGAAGATCTGACCCCACCTCTTGAATCTTCAAGGGATGAGGATATCGGGCCTTTTGACGATGCTGCTTCTGACGGTATTGATAAGAATGGGCTGGCTAGGTCGAATGGCAGTGGGCCTAGTGACGATTTACAGGCCTGGGCCCCCACCCAGAACAGAGATGTGCCTGCTGTTGATTCCTTGCTGGAGGCCCAACGGAAGAGGGCTGCAACTGCAATGGAGGAGGCCCATGATTGTGATAGTGCTCTGGTGAACGGGTCCCCATATCGTCTTTTGGGTGGGGCCGGATCCTTGGATGGGAGCTTTGAGTATTGTGTAAAAACCATCCGGGGGTTGGAATGTGAAGGCCACATAAAACAGGAATTTAGATTGAAGTTTTTGACTTGGTATAGCCTAGTATCTTCTGAGCAAGGGCGCCGGGTTGTTAACACCTTCATTCAAACTCTCGGCGACGACCCGAAGAGCTTGGCCGGTCAGCTGGTTGACTCCTTTTCTGATATCATATCACGCAAGAGGCCAAGGAACGGTTGCACTAGTAAGTTACCGGCCGCTATTTGAATCACAAATCCTCAAAAGAGGCAGTCTCAGTCAATATTTTATTTGTGAGACTGCCATTTACCCCCAAGTACTGATCAATACATCTAATGCTCCCTTTAATTAATGTATATCTATTCATCCATTACTTAACAGACGTTAAAGATTTGTAATCTTTGTGCAGGTTTTCCTTCTTAACTAGCTTCTTCGGAACTGAATCATGTTGGGGATACATGTGAGAGACTGGAACGTAGTTCTTGGAAGCAGTATCAGTTGCATTCTCGCTCATTTTTATTAGGTATTTGTTAATTTCTAGATTATCTTTGTAGAGGGATCCACATAGAGACATCCATTGTTGCCTTCTCTCATTGGAGGAAGGATGTTCTATTAATTGCTCAAATTATCATTCAAATATTGCTACCTTACAACTCTTGTCTGATGTTTTTGAACAAGATCTTTTACATCATGGTTTCTCGGAATTAATTTGTGACAATCCTTGAAAATGTTTTGAACTTACTGAGTTCACTTAACCGGAATGAATTAAGTAGTACTAAACTGTTTCACTTTAAATATAACATGGGGATGCCCGAATCAGGTATTCATGCAGTCCTGCCTTGAATGATGCATTGATACTCTTGGGTGAGCTCGTGCCTTCAGCCAAGTTTTTCTTATCTACCGACTAGGCGATTGTACTAACTTCTTAAAAGATCAGAGTATTGTCAGAATCCCAACTTCCATAGATAGGTTTTGTAATATATTATGGGGTGTATCATATATGTGGTGGGAGATTTGATAAAGGGTAAGGGAACTGGACGTAATGAACCGCTTTCTTTAAATGTGTGTATAGTTGTTTACCCAATCTTCCCTTACCCCAAATCCTTCTATAGCTTTACCCCCACCCCGGTGTCTCAACCCTTTCCCCTTGGTAACACAGGAACCAAGATCCTTCCCTCACAATCAACTGTCCTCACCCACGACGCTCGGGTCGAGGCTGCCACTCGGCTAGTACTGCCCATTACTACCCTTGCTGACGCACCTCCCCTAACTACTCACTGCGTGCGACAAGATCCCCTCCGGTCCCGGAGTCGAAGGTGTTCACCTTAGTGCCACTATCATTGAGACCTACTCCCCACCCACCAAAATAGCCAACATGGATTAATCAAAAGTAAAAAGACTAAATCGGGTTTGACAAGCCAACACCACCACCAACAGTCCATGAGGTGGTGTGAGATTTCGTTGGAGAAGAGAGGTGTAAAGCTGCGGTGGTTCGTGATGGATTCTTGCGGTTGAGTTCGTGGGGGCCTATATGTATAGCGAAGGGGACGGGGTTACGGCGAGAGTGTGGAGGAGGATACTTGGGAGGCGGTTGGACCGGGAGACACCGATGTAACGGTGGTTGTGGGTGGACAAATAATTGCCTTTTTTCCAGATAAAAGTAGGAGTTTATCGAATTGAGACTCGATTAAAGCTCGTGAGCATGGTAACGAGCCCAACTTTTTCAAGCTCAATATCGGCTTGAGCTCGAATTTTGTTTCACGAACTGACCAAGGCCAAGGCGGACACAACTCGGATCGTTATTCCCCTTAATTACAAGTGATGAGTATTTAATTTCTTTATTGTTTTTAACCCCAAAGGCAAAACAAAATCAGGGTGGAGATTCGGAAATCTATTTTCCTAATTATTAGGCTAAGACTTTACAAGTGATATTCAGTTGTTTAGAAATGGTGGTTAATCTAGAAAGGACTGGAAGAGAATGAATCCCACGGTAATGCACTCTTCCACAAATACAGTAAGACACCTAGAACATTCCAGACACAATCTCCCCTATAAATAAGCATCCCTCCATTGAACAACTACTTCCAAACTTGATCACATACTTGACGATCAATCTCTCTCATTCCCTATGGGAGTTTCTCTCTCTAATTTTCTAGAGGGAGAAAGTCTCTCTGAAAAGAAAAAAAATACCAAAATTGAAATAATGGTGTTGAATCCATTCTTTGGTTTTCTTCTCCATCTAGTATTTCTTACTCTAGAAATTTGTTTAGTCATTTTTCTTGATTTCTACCTTTTTAAGATTTGACTCCTTTTTACTCTCCATTTTAGCCTAGGAGAGCTTATTTGAGTCATATATCTTAAGCATGATGGTTGAAATCAAGAATTTCTTTAGAAATTTCTTTGAGTATTATCTTGCATTGATTAGAGCAAATCAATGTTAGTATTGGAAAAACATGAAAGAACTTTCTAATAAGTTTTCCAAAGATGTGAGATTTATTCTTTACATTTTAGTTCTTCTTTTCCCCTTATTTTACTAGGGATTTTCTGATTCGTCCACCTTTTATCATACTTGCAATTTTCTAAGTCTGGCTCTTTTGGATTTGTTGTTTTTTTTGTTTCTTCTTTTAGGCTTTTGAAGATTTAGACGGTTTGTGTGAGTCTTCTTTTAGCCTTCATTTTTATTAGTTTTTTTATGATTTCTTAGTATATTGAACGTTTCCACTTTCCTTTTGCCGCTCACATCCGCAAGGATGTTATAGGTTGATTTCGATTAACCTAGTTTCTTTACCTTATCAAAAAAAAAACAAAAAAAAAATCTCTCTCATTCCCTAAACAATTCCAAAATGCCAACCAAACCGGCCGGTCCAATCTCCCAGGACTGGGACCCAGTAGTCCTCCACAAATCCAAGCCAAGAAGGCGGTGAACCAGGCATTACGAGCCAGGGTGGCGGTGGAGACGGTGGAGAAGGCGGTGGGTGGGACAAACAAGAAGGTGACGTCTACTGTGGTGAACCCACGTAAACTAGACGGGGAGACTGAACCCAGTTCGCTCGCACAAGTGGCAGCCGATATCCGGCTGGCAATACAGAAAGCGAGGATTGAGAAGAAGATGAGCCAAGCGGAGTTGGGGAAAATGATAAATGAAAGGGAGCAGGTGATACAGGAGTATGAGAATGGCAAGGCTGTGTCTAATCAACAGGTTCTTGCTAAGTTGGAGAGAGTCCTTGGTGTTAAGCTTAGGGGTAATAAGATTAAATGAGTCTTACTTTAGATTTTTTTTTTTAAGGTCAGAAAAGTAGATTGATCATCGGGTATAGGACCAAGTTATTTCATCCTTTCGGATGAGCGAGATAAGTTGTGGCCATTGATTTTCAAACCACCTCGAAAGAGTTGGACAAGAATGTCCAATAGAGGTCATAAAGTCGGTGACTTTGTTGGCCTCCCGAAAGCAATGTTGAACTATCACTTCCTCAAGAAATGAAAACCTAATTTCACATCCTTGATAATGCTTGATATTTCCCACGGAATTTGCCAAGTACTACGAATTGAGTTAATAACACAGAGATTGTCACCTTCAATTATCAATATCGAAACTCCTAGAGATTTAGCAGCCAAAATGTCTTCTTTTAATGCGAGGGCTTCTGCAACTAGGATGTTATTAGATCCACACGTTTTAGCTCCTAACAAGATAACTTTACCATTATGGTCTCTTAAAGAGTAACCTAAAGCAGCTTTATTCCCGGCTACTTTTGATCCGTCAAAATTTTAGCTTTATAAAACCAGTTAGAGATTTCGCCTAGCTAATTTGTTTCTTACTACTAATAATGTTTCTAGTTGAGTCATCTTTATCAGGATTGTCGAGATCCTTAAACTTAGTCTCATTCCAAACTTCTATCTCATTAGTGCATATAAGAATAAGTTTGTTGGTATTGACATGAACATTATTAAAAATAAGGTCATTTTTAAAAAACTAAGAATTCCACCAAATGAAAATAATTTTAATGAAATCGGCTTTTGAGGTTAACTCTTTCAAAAAGTTAAGTTTTGACACAAAACTTTGATTTGCAACATTATTATAAGTTGCTAAAAAATTATTAAAACTAATAATGCCCATATATTGGATAACTGAACCAATCAAGGGACATTTGAAAAAGAAATGATCTCGATCCTCAATAGGATGATTGCATAAAACACAATGAGCTGGAACATCAATATGGCTTTTACGCAACCTATTTTTTGTAGGCAAACCATCAACACACGATTTCCAAAGAAAAATCTTCAACTTATGGAGGAATATTTAGCTTCCAGATCCAATAAAAATCACATTTAATAAGGCTTTGAATGGACAAATCTTGTGTCAGCGATTTTGCTGTTTTGGTAGAGAAAGTTCCATCCACCGATAATCCCCAGATAAGAGTATCTGGAATCTCATTGTGTGGTAAAGGAATATCAATTATCTGTCTGACAATTTCAATGTCAACTAACGCAGATAATTTACTAACATCCCATTGTTTATCAGGGGTGATGAAATCTTTCACCAAAAGATTAAGATCGTAACCATGGGCATCAATAGAGCTGTTAATAAGAGGATAAGAAAATACTCAATTATCATAACAGAATTTAATGCTACTACCATCACCAACTTGTCATCTCAAACCCTTTTGAAAAAGACTCCTTAAACTCACAAGCTTACGACATTGCCAAGAACTATTTGCATTAGGTTTATAGTCAAAGAGTGGGCAATTTCTCAAATATTTTTTAGCAATTACCCTAACCCAAATACTTTCCTTATCCATAAGAATTTTCCATAATAGTTTAATTTGAAGAGCTTTATTAGCTGATTCAGAAGTTTTAATTCCAAATCCACCAAACCATTTTGATGAACAAACTTTATGCCAACTAATTAAATTAGGACTACGTTGTGAAAGATTTTTATTCCATAGAAAATCTCTATTAATTTTGTCTAACTTGTTATGAACAACTGAGGGAAGAAGAAAGCTTTGCATTTGAAATGTGCCCTTCGCTGCTAAGTTAGCATTAACATGAACTATTCTAACAGCTTGCGATAAAGAATTCGCTTTCCATTTCAAAAGTTGAGTGCAAGAAGATTGAATAATACTATCAAACGTATTCTTAGTAACTCTACTATCAATTAAAGGACAACCTAAATACTTAACCCAAATGCGTTTCCTCGTTCATACCAAGAATACTTCTAAAAGAATCACGAAACGACCGCGATCAAAATTAACAAATTGCGCGGATATTTTACAAAAATTATCAAGAATAGACTTAATAGTTTTACAACTTTTAGTAGAAGCCTTTGCAAAAATAATAGTGTCATCCGCAAACGTAAGGAATGAGATTTTTTCTACACTAGCTCCAATCCTAATACCAATGTCACTAGAACTCTGGTCACTATTTTGTTGTAGAGATCGTGCTAAAACTTCAGCACACATAATGAAAATATATGGTGACAAAGGGTCTCCCTGCCGAATACCTCTAGTGGGTCTAAAAACGTCTCCAGGTGTTCCATTAACTTAAACTGAGTATGAAACAGACTTAATACATTCCATAATCCAAGAAATCCAAATGGAATTAAACCCCATTTGTTTGAAGGTCTCCCCTATAAATAAGTATTTTTCCGATGCGTTATTGTTATGTATGGATGGTTAAGTATTAGAAAGGGTGTACTTTTTATGTGTTATACGTTGTCTTCATGTAATCGGAAAAATACTCGCCAAAAAAATGTGTGTTAATTTTGATCTTGTGTTTCTCCTGAATTCTGATCATTAGGCCTATAAGCAATCGAGTCTTCAGTTCCGCCTAGATTTTGCAACCGAATGGTTCTATACTAAACCAATCATTCACAATGGACATGGACCATCTTAGCCCTCTACCATGGAAAAGAGGAATGCTTCTCCCATTTGTAGAGGAAGTAACATAAGAGTTCCTAACTTCCAAATTCTTCCGCCCAGGTTCTCTTGATAATATCCATAATAACCTTTTTCAATCGCCCTATCACCCTTGGTAGGACCAAATATTGAGCCTGCTCCTCCACCTCAACAACTTCCGGCTTCGACGCCACACTACTTCTTCGCGTCCTCGACACCCCTCTGCTAAAGGACGTCATGGTTTTATCAAGGTTCACATGTTGACCCGAAATCTTTACATATTTCTTAAAATCTTATTACACATCTAGATCGTTTCGAGTGAAAAAAAATATACTATCACATGTAAATAAAAGATGCGAAATATGAAGGGTGCAATTAAAAGAAGTGAAATACGCTCATCTCAAGTCCTTTCATTACTTATCACATATAACTAGAGCTGGATAATGGGTCGGGCTAGCACAAGTCGGACCGGCTGGAACCATGCTAGGTTAGAGAAGGGGATCCCGAGCCCCTAGGGAATTGATGGCCTAAACTGGCCCGCTTGGGGAAAAATGAGCATAAAGGGATGTAGTCCAGTGTAGGCTGGACGGGCGGGGGGTGTGAGCTAGGGAGAAGGGAGCTCGAACCCGACCAGGCTTGGGGAGCGAGTCGAGCAGGTTTGTACAACAGGCCAAGAGAAAATGACGCAAGGTGGGGCGGACCGGCCTACACCTGTCCAGCTCTACATATAAGTATATAATCACCGATAATCACCGCTGTCACCCCGCCTTCACTCATTTATTGTTAATAATGAAATAGTGGCTTTTATATAAAGTGATTTATGTCCCACAATGTTAGTGAGATTCTCTAGTCACTATTAGATGCATTTTGATTTTATTCCTTCGATCCGTTTCTCTCTCATTGACATTCATCATCAGCTGTGTGACCTGTGTCAATATTTGCTCAAATTCATCAGCTTCTTTAGTACTAGATGAATACTTACTTAGTGATTACCTTTTCTCAACTCTTCCATTGTTTGTATTTTCTTTCTCCCTCACAGTTTTATCTACTTGCTTGGTATAGAAACAAACGTTCAGCTACTCTTGAAACATCAAAATTAATGTTATACATTTATACTTGAATCGTGCTTTGAGTCAGTTTGGTACTCGCTGATGAGACCGATATCACAGCACAGCATTGTGTTTGTATTTTGTGTTGTAACTTGTAAGTCTGTAAGTCAGTAAGACAGTGCACTCACAAGTCACAATCAACTTCATTCCATGACTTACAACTTTACAAGTGTACAACCGGTGGCTTTATTCCAGAGTTTCAGCTAGTCCTCCTTCCTTTAGACGGATATATCCATTTTATCGACTTAAACTAAAACGTAAATCTCTCAAACTTAATCCCCGGCCTTTCGGGCGGTGGTTTCCGTGCAATCTGATTGAGGATGGTAGTTTCCTAATCATATCTCACATGAATTTCAATACCTGTCAATCCAATGGCAAAATACTCAACTCTAAAGACGAGTCAAATACTACTACATGTGAATTTTAGTACTTCTTAGGCAACAAATTAGATGATTTAGTATGTATTTGATTAGTCTTTAAACTTAGGACGGATAATACCTGTTTTAAATGAATAAACCTGGTTGTTTTTTCAACAAAACATTCAACAAAAATTGTGACACTTTGTATTGATTTTGAAAAAGGAGGCTCAGATCAAATCTGATCAAACATCAAATGTGGTGAAATCATGAAAGAGAGTGAACAGAAGAGTCTACGATGGCGGCATAGCAAACAAATGTGAGTGCGTAAATTGGAGATAAAATCCCCAAAATAGCCCTTACAACATAAGTTGCTGCCAAGCCTAAATAATAAAACAAGTTCCGTTTCTCTCTGAAACAATTCCCCCAAATTGATTATAACTGCAATTGAATATCATCATCACCGCCTCGATAATAATAATTAATTAGTACTCCGTAATCCGTATGTGTGTGCATATACATATATACATACATACATACATACATACAGAGATCGTAGATGTTGGGGGTAGAGCCGTAGAGACAGAAAGAAGAGAAATAATAATAATACGGAGTAGTAGTATGGTGCCCAAGTTATAAACTGTGAGCGTAGCGTTTAAGGGGTCGTTTAGTTGATACCGGAAATCATAGGCGAAGATGACAAACCGTGAAGGCCTGTCATCCACGGAGAGGGGCAAACGATCCCTCTGTAACTCCCTCATCTCTCCGTGCCTCATTTTTCATTTTTTATCAGATTTGTTTATGGATGTTGGGACCAATTTGTTGTTTTTATGGTGACCCATTGGGTTCTCGAATCACGTTTTTGCCCCTCAACCCTCACTTGTTTTGCGAGTACAACATGTTGGAATATGTCACGTGGCAACTTTGCATGGACGGCATTTGTTAGTCACCAATTCACCCTTTGACCAAGTCTTCTTTTAGAGATCACTTCGTCTTCGTTTACAATTAAAACTACTTTTAAACTCGTGCAAATTGCACAGGCGTGTAATTTTAAAAAAATTAATCATTAGGAAAAGAAAATACATGTGGTTAAGTTTTCCATGAGATCGTATTTAGGATGTCAGATGTGAATTACCAATTTCAAGTACATTTAAGAGATTATACATCTATTACTTAATAAAGATGTTATGATTTAAACAATAAAGCATGTAAATATTTAACCATGATCCTCAAAATTTATAGAATGTAATTAATCTGTATTGACTTTCATAATCATGAGATCAATATGTTTATCAGTAGGTCTTGCTTGCGACGGATCGGATCTTGCGACGGGTATTTTGTGAGAGGAAATGGGTAGAGGGGACAAGGTGGGCACCCCCCATGTGCTCTCCACTCACCCTTGATGGGTATTTTGTGAGAGAATATGGTATCCGTCTTAAGCTTGTGACGGATAGTGTCCGTCGCAAATGAGAATTTGTGTATGTTTATATTTGCTTAAAAAATAGTTTACCTCATGATTACACAAATGATTATAAATACGCCAGTGTCTCTCATTTACATGTAGCAACTGACAATACTTGGTATATATATATTGATACGATATATAGTATATTAAATAAAAAACGTGTATTGTTACTAATATAATATATTGAACTAAATAATTATGAAAATTAAGAATAATTGTATATTTATAATGAAAAACAATTACATTAAACATTTGTGTAAGAAGGTGTGTATCCAACCTGTATCTAAAGCTAGCAAGTTTGACCCGACCCTAGTGAACCGGATCCGAAGGCCGGGCAAACCTGACCCGTTAGAACCAAAAAATGTTGCAATTCGAAACCGACCTGACTCGACGCGGCTCTATGATGACCCGTACCCTGTTCTAACCCGGTTAAGGTCGACCCTATATGACTAACCTACCACAAATTACTACTCTATGTCTCACACTCTCTACTCCCTCCCATTTCAGTTATGTATCACCTATGGCGACTAAATGTTCGGCTCTCAAAATCTCTATTTCTATCCAATCCATATCTCTCTGGCATATGTGTAACACCCGGAAATGTACCCTATTTTTCTAGTAGAAATATTTTACGAAATCTTTTCAGCAAATTTAAGTTTTAATTTGGAATTTAAAGTTTCGAGTCGAATTTAGGATTTCCGAGTTCGTATGTGGAATTTCCGCGAGATTCCATGAGAATCCCGTCTTAAGTCGTCTTTGACTTTTCTTGACTTTTGAGTCGTCTTTGACTTTTCGTGACTTTTGAGTCGTCTTTGACTTTTCGTGACTTTTGAGTCGTCTTTGACTTTTATTCACTTTTCCACTTAAATATATCATACTCCTCACTTAACCTAATTCATTCAACACAAACACCAAAAACCATTTCTTCCTCCTTAAGCAAAATCAAATCTTGCCTCCCTCTTGATTTTCGATCTTTGAATCTTCATAGCTCTTTCGTTCTTTGATAGAATTCACGTAAGTTTGTCTCATTCTTCCCCTCTTAGCTTCCTCTATCCGTATTAGTAATAAAATTACCGTCTTTCTCGATTTTTAAATTATCCGTCTTTCTCAAGGTGAATGATATTCATCTTTTATTATCTAATTGTATGTAGGTGGAGACTAGGAAGGTTTAGAAATCGATTAAAGACGCGAAAAGGTAACGGTGAAGGGTTACTCGATATCAGTTACGTGTTTTACATGTTTATATGCTAGTTTCGTATTTAGAATACGATAAGTAAGTTAGGAATTATGTTATGGATAATGATGTTGTTATTTGATGATTGTTGATGATGAATATTGATGTTGATAGTTATTAGGAGAGGAATTATGAGAATTGGAAATGATAGGATTGAATTTTGTGAAGGACTCTCGGGTGAATGTGGTAACAGAGTGTGTTCGGTCGTGAGATGTCATTTCACGGTCGTGATTTTTGAAAACTCATTTCACGGTCGTGAAATACAAGTCACGGTCGTGACTTGTGCAGTTTACTACACTGACCTTTTTGGTAGAATAATCATATCTCCTTCGTTACTTGCTTGTTTTGGGCTTGTG
The DNA here is from genome assembly GCA_022085475.1 of Heliosperma pusillum. NCBI lineage: Eukaryota > Viridiplantae > Streptophyta > Magnoliopsida > Caryophyllales > Caryophyllaceae > Heliosperma > Heliosperma pusillum. Next base: position 14,715 of record JAIUZE010020904.1, read on the forward strand.
ACCATTCGTTGGAACGTAAGAGGAGTAAGCTATCACCTCGACTTGGAATTTCTGCATTTCCATATCTAGAACTCTAGTTATGACAGTTTGAAGTGAACCCTTGTATAAGTTAGTTTCCAAACTTGTTGTTTTGGAGAGTTATCTATGTTTCTTATTTATTATGCTTCTTAAACTTGGTCTAATGCTTGGGTATCATGTATTGATTCATGTTTTAGATGTATGATATCTCATTCGCATGTATCACATGTTTTGTGACGGTTTTTGCTATGTTCCACTTTGAGTCGGTTTTTTACAAATGTTACGGTTTGAGCACTATTTTGTCTTGTGCTTTGTACTCTCATTCCTTGGCTACCTTCCCGTTCGTAAGGCTGGAATGTCGGAACGGAGAGGTATCTACTGCTTAATGCATGTGTAGTGGGCATACGACGACGTTGTTGGGAGTTGAACGCTATTGCGTTGATCGACCCGGCCGTCAAATGTTGTGTACTTGCGAGGTGGGTGGTGTTATTTGCATGTAGCGTACCGCTTGTTATGAGGCTTGAGCTTTTTCCGCCTTTTCGTGAATTGATCTACCGAATTTGGGGTACTCGGCGTTTTCTTTGTAAGACCGAGTCTTGGATGCGAAACGCTTTATCGCATGTCGAATCGGAAAATGTGATTCCGAGAATCTGGCCAGGTTTAGATTAGGAGCCGTTTAATTATCGTTCCTACCAGGAGGAAATTAGTCTACATACGCGAAATGCTTTATCGTGTATGAGTTCCGGGAAATGCTTTATCCCGTGGATGCCTTTTAATCATACTTGCCATGTACACGGTGTAGTGCGTTTCATTTACCGTGAGAGATGTCGTCTTATGTCGTCGTTCTTTGAATGCGTGATTTCATGATATTATTCATGGTCATTGCATGATTGGACACCGTCAATGTCTTGGTTCGTGAATGGATGATAATATGTTGGATTTATTGTGATCATCGCATGACTTGGCTTGATTTGTCTGTCGAGTCTCAATCTTATCAAACTTATACCGCTAACGGTGAGATGCAAGCCCTAGTGAGCGTATTCGGTTGCCTTAGAGTGTCTTCCCCGAGTCTTTGAATAACATGATGGAGTCGGACTTGTATTCCATATGCTCTTATCATTATCTATAGAATTGCCTATCTATTCTTATTGTACCTCACATGTATATCTATATATGCATGATCTACTTTTGTATTTCCTTTTATGTACGTTTAATGTGATATGGCTGGGAGAACCCGGAGTTACTCCCCACTGACTTTGGCGTTCATGTTTTTCATGGATGAACAGGTTGCTTGATTTGGATGGCTTTTTGCTTATGCTATTTTGGGTTCGGGTGTGAGCTAGCGGGCGTTTTCCCTGGATGAAACACCTCTAGACGTTGTTTAGCTAGTTGCTAAATCGATTAGAAAAATACCCCATCTATTTCGAAAATACCCCATCTATTTCGAAAATACCCCATCTATTTTGTAAGATCACTTTTACTTGTTAACCTTTTGGAGAGACTTCGTCTCTTGATGTAGTATAATTCGTACTTTAGTTTGTAATATATGACACTCCTCGTATTCTTTCCTTGCATATATAAAAGTTTTTAAAACTTCATATTTCCGCTATATAATTCACATGCTCGTATGTTTTATCTTTCCGCATTCGCGAGGGTTGTCACATATGTATATGTATATTCATATTTTACATGAAGCTAAAATTGTTTTGCAACATCTATTTGAAAAGAGATTAGTCTTTTCCCTCATATTTTTCGATTTCAATCATGCTTTTAGCTTTTCTTCAAAAAAAGATTCCATTTTATTACGATTTATATAATCCTAACCTTTTGTTATATTATTATGTTAAGCCTAATCTTAAATAAATTTTCCCTTTTCTTTGTTTTGGTATATTTATCTTTTTTCTTTCTTCCTGTTAATTTTTTTTATATTCATAGGAGTTTTTAGAATATTGGTTTTCTCTTTTATAATTTTTCAATTTTCATTGAAGTTTTTAGGATATTGGTTTTAGGAGTTTACTACAATTTATATAATTTGTAAGCAAAATCTTATTTATCTTGAATGGCATTTTTTTTATATTATTTTTTGAACTTGATTTTTTTAACAAAAAGCCATCAAAGTTAGTTTTAATATTGCAAGACAATTCTATCAGTTTAATTATAAATTGAGAACTACTTCTGTTTTTAGTGATATCGGGTTAATCGATATTAGATTTATCACATAACAATATATTTCAATGATGCATGAACAAAATTACTGAATCCGTAATTGAACAATTGTAAAGCGAACAGTGAACAATGTTGCAATTAATTCACATATTGAACATGGGCCATAAATTAAGGAAGAAAAAGTTGTTATTTGATTTGTTGACTTTCAACCACAGAGCGCCACGTAAGCTCTGTGGTTGTTGCTTTAATAAGTAAGGATGATTAAAATAATGTTTTATTTGTATAAATGAGACAAATATTTTGACATTTGGTCTTTCTTATTACGGTTCATTTTCCTTTGAAATAATAAAATAAAACCCTGTTTTTTATTCAGTTAGACAAGAATTTGCCTTACTTTTTAGCAGTTTACTTTGTCTCATCTAACATATTTGACTCGTCTAATATGTGACGGATTCTTCTGTAGTAAATAAAAATTTGTGTTTATATTCACCGTGATCACCATTTCTTGTTTATACAGGAGCCCGCATTTACTTAAGACGTCTTTTACTCATTAGCGCTTAAATCAGCTGGTAATGGGATGTTCTAGCTTAAACAGATGTCTCGTATTCGAATTATGGGAATGCATCAGTAATAAAACTCATGAGAGAGCTTTACCACACTAGTGGTCCTACCACACTCAAATTCGGACTACATCGAATCGCATACACTAAAAACTTAGACGTCTTAAACACCTAATTAAAATAGAAGTTAATATAAAAGAATGTTGTGAAGATTTTAGTTTAGACAGTTGTGTTAACCGAGACCAACTGATCAGTAATACCATTAAGGTATTCACCACTATTATTATAATAAAAAAAGGAACCCAACTAGATTGACCCAAACAAATTGCATAATCAAAATGTGACTCGAACTCTGCTTGAACCTATCCAAATAGACCAAGTTGAACTTGACTCGTTCTGAAATAATCCGGATTTGAGACCAAACATTCTGAGAATGACCTGAACATAAATGTAATACTCCGTATTGTGTCTGTCTGGTACTCGGTCAAGTAGGGGCTACTCGACCGAGTGATGTCTGTACACGGTCGAGTAGAGCCTAGTCGGACGAGTGAGCGATTGTGTTAGTTAGGCAGCCTTTTGCCTAGGTGGCACTCGGCCGAGTGCAGTGTGCACTCGGCCGAGTGCAGTGTGCACTCGGCCGAGTGCAGTGTGCACTCGGCCGAGTGCAGTGTGCACTCGGCCGAGTGCAGTGTGCACTCGACCGAGTGCAGTGTACTCGATCGAGTGTTTTGTGCACTCGACCGAGTGCACCGGTCTGACGGGTTTTTTGAGCGGTTTTGATTTAAGATGATTAAGAGATATAAATAAATTTTGTCGGTTAATTAATCATTATTAAACTCTAACACTATATGAAACTCTCTAATAACCTCTCTAAATCAACCTAAATCATCACAAGGCTTGGATTGTCATTGCTACTTCCTCAGAATCATTCTTTGCATTGATCTTGTCTGTAACACCCGGAAATGTACCCTATTTTTCTAGTAGAAATATTTTACGAAATCTTTTCAGCGAATTTTAGTTTTAATCGTAAATTTAATTTTTCGAGTCGAATTTACAATTTCCGAGTTCGTATTTGGAATTTCCGCGAGATTCCATGAGAATCCCGTCTTAAGGCGAGTTTGACTTTTCCTGACTTTTGAGTCGTCTTTGACTTTTCTTGACTTTTAAGTCGTCTTTGACTTTCCTTGACTTTTAAGTCGTCTTTGACTTTTCTTGACTTTTAAGTCGTCTTTGACTTTTCTTGACTTTTGAGCCGCCTTTGACTTTCGTTGACTTTTCCGACTCACCCTTTACTTATACTCCGTCATACTCCTTAACCTAATTCATTCACACAACTCAATCTTCTTCTTCCTCACCTTAAACACCAAAAACCTTGCCTCCATTTTGATCCATCTTAGATTCGTCGCTACTTCTTCGTTATTCGCTCAAATTCGCGTAAGTTCGTCTTATTCTTCCCCTCTTAGCTTCCTCTATCCGTATTGGTAATAAAATTACCGTCTTTCTCGCTTTTTAAATTATCCGTCTTTCTCAAGGTGAATGATATTCATCTTTTATTATCTAATTGTATGTAGGTGGAGAATAGGAAAGCTTAGTAACCGTTTAAAGACGCGTAAAGGTAACGGTGAAGGGTTACTCGATATCATTTACGTGTTTTACATGCTTATATGCTAGAAATCGTATTAGAATACGATTAGTAAGTTTAGGAATCATGTTATGGATGATGATTGTTAGTTATTTGATGATTGTTGATGATGAATATTGATTGTTGATAGTTATTAGAAATGGATTATGAGAATTGGAAATGATAGGATTGATTTTTGTTGAAGGCTCTCGGGTGAATTGGAGACACATCTCACGGTCGTGAAAAACAAGTCACGGTCGTGACTTGTACAGTTTCACTGCACTGACCCCTTTTCGTAAAATGATCATATCTCCTTCGTTACTTGCTTGTTTTGGGCTTGTGACATCTCGTTGGAACCGTAAGAGGATAAGCTATCACCTCGACTTGGAATTTCTGTATTTACATGTCTAGAACTCTAGTTATGACAGTTTGAAGTGACCCCTTGTTTTAGTAGTTTCCAAACTTGTTGTTTTGGAGAGGAACTATGTTCTTATTCCTTATGACTTCATAACTTGTTTCTAATGCTTATGTATCATGTATTGATTTATGTTATCATATTTAAATTTATA
>JAIUZE010020904.1:20236-39720 GCA_022085475.1 Heliosperma pusillum
GAGTTGGTATCCTTAAGGAAAGGTAGTAAGATAAGTTTGATGATTTTAATGCTTGATGCTTGTCATGACTAATGTGTGGATAGTTCATGATATTTGAAGGTGTAAGGTTGAATGTGTGGGCTAAGACTTCTTAACCCTTTAGCGATTTATTCTTTTGAATTTAGGAGTTTGAATGATGCCTTGAGTTGTAAAATGATTTTGAGATTTAGTGACGTCTTGTGGTTTCCTTTTGTGTGTTTGTGAGTATAGGCTTGGTGGAAAAGCTTTTGGCTATAATTCTTGGATTTAAAAATATGATGTTATCTTATGGTATCGGAGACTTGTTTGAATTAGTAAGGTTTCGTTGTAAATTGAACCATATTACTTGAGGATTATAGATATGAGCGAGATTCGATGATGTGATCTATGGTGAAAATACCTTGGGATGTTAATGATGATGTTTGGCTTGATGTTGTACTTTGTTAATAATGAACTCGTGGGCTATATGATGTTGATAATGACGTTTTGTTCGGTGTTCTACTTTGTGGCCTTCGGAGTTGAAAAGAGATTAGTATGGAGAATTCCTTATTGGTTCTTCGGTTTTTGAAACCTTTGGGAATGTGTCAAATTATGGAGTTGAGAGAATGTTACTATGCTTGAGTTGCAATTTCCACATTTGAGAATCCGTGTTATATGAAAGGGTGGATGAATTGGGTTGTAGTCGATTTATCAAATCTAGGTGTACCTTACTTTGATGATTGTGGTACGATGGTCCCTTGTAAGAGACCTTTGTTATTGAGATGATTTACTTTGCTATCGCCCTGAGTTTGAAAAAGGAATTTTGTGGATTAAACCTTAAACCTTTACTCGTGTCATTGTCCCTTTTCATTTCCATTCTTGAATGTTTTTGTCAAGATTGATCTTTAAGAAATCGCATGCTCGTATCTTCTTTCTTACTCAGATATATTCATACCTCTACTATCTGCTTTGCCTCTTTCATGGCCTCGTTATTTTCAACGTTCCTCTCTTTTAATCTCGTGCCTGATTTTATTCTCGCATTCTCCTTGAGATTTCTTATCGTTTCCTATCTCGTTGCCACTTCATCTTTTCCTTAGTGGATTGGATATTCCGTTTGTAAGGTTCAGAGAATAATTGTAATGTATTGTGGGATTCTTTAGTTAGAATATGTGTATTTGGATTTCGCAAATTTCATGTTGTATTTGATCATGAGAAATAGGACTTAAGCTCTAGGATGAATCCTAATAGTGATAATGTACCCTCTCTTGATGGTTTTAGATTTGGAGCTTGGTATTGTAGTGTTATTTTGAGAATTGAGTTGATCATGATAATAGTTCGTTGTTGTTGGGTATTATAACGGTTGCTTGGTATATCATTTGGGAATTGGATGTCTCTAATTGGTGGATTCTAAAAGAGACCTTGCTTTAGGGAAATTGACCCGGTACCCAAAGTTTGAGGAGTTTTGGCGTAAATGAAAATCGATTCATATTGAGTTTTAGATGAACGATATGATTTGAATGGTTGTCTGATTGCCAAGTGATTGATCATTTGTGGTTTGGAGTTAGTAATTTTTTTTAAGGAATCATAGTTAGAGATTGAGAAATATTCGTAGCAAGCTTTGGATAGTGAGTGCTCAGTTGTTATGGAATATAGAGATAGAATGGTGAACCCATTATCTTGAGGATTAGTAACCTCCGTAGTTTGCTAATGTGGCTATTTATATTTGAGGTTTCAGGCGTAGTAATGATCGAATTAGGGATGTTGGTTTATTAAAGAATTCTTATAACCGATAATGGATTGTGAATTTTCCCTTGTCGTGAGACTTTGGATGAGTCTAGTTGGATCCTAGATGATTATGTTTTGTTGCTTTGATTGTGTTTTGACTTTCGAAGATGAGAAAGTTTATTGTAAATTTAGGATAATGAGTTTGAAGTAAATTGGATTAAAGGATCGCATGGTAAGCCCTTTACTTTGTGGTTGTTAGCGATCATGTTTCCCTAGAGATAAATATTTTGTTGGTGGTTTCTAGTAAGGGTTTTGATGAAACAAAGAAGATTAGAGTGCGTAATAAATCTTTCATGTGGATTGTTAGTTGTGGAGTCTACCGTGCCGATGGACTTAGGTAGATATATTGGATTTGAATAATTCGGATTTGTTACTCGAAGTTTCGTGATGATGGAATATTTTTGTAGGATTTCTGATGATTTAAAATGATGAGTTGCAAATTGGGAAAATTGCATTCTCTTGAGGATTTGGTTTATTAGTAGAGTTAGTAATGTCGAATTCTTGTAGATCTTCCTGCTGACTTTATCTCGATCTTCCTATCCCTAAGAGTTCAATTTGTTTCGTTTTTGCGTGTTTTGTATCTATATTGTTACCCTGAATTGTGTGTGAGGTGTGCGAGTCGTTCTATGCGCGTGTAATATCTCGTTATTTTAATTTAATCTTTGAGAAAATCTTCAAATTTCCATATTGTATTTCTAATTTAACTTTTCAAAGAAGTCTAAAGATGGTTTGTGTACCCTCTTTTTGGAGAAAATGGATTTCTTTTGCTTTTATGTTTGGATTTTTGCGTTTGGTTGGATGTTTGCACTTGTTATTGGAGACGTCTGATAACTATTTCTGCACTTACCAACGTATGATTTAATTTTAATCTTGTCTTTACTCTGGAATGCTGGTGTTCTTGTGTGCACGACAAGAACAATTTCGTTCCACAGAAAAAGAGAGTTACTTTCGAAAACTTTTCCTATACCTTTTTGGAAAATGTCATTCTTTTGAAATACATTTCCTTGAAAATGTTTTGAATACCAATTTGGAGAAAACGAATTGGTCCTTATAACTTTTCTTTTCTACTCTCAAGTTTCGAGGACGAAACTTTTTAAAAGGAGGGGTGATTGTAACACCCGGAAATGTACTCTATTTTTCTAGTAGAAATATTTTACGAAATCGTGTCAGCGATTTTAAGTTTTAATTTATAATTTTAAGTTCCGAGTCGAATTTTGAATTTCCGAGTTCGTATTTGGAATTTCTGCGAGATTCCATGAAAAAGCCGTCTTAAGGCGAGTTTGACTTTTTGGTTGACTTTTCCTTACTTATGCTCTAATTCCCTTAAACCTATTTCTTCATTCACACAAACACCAACATTTCTTCATCCTTAAGAAACCAAAAACCTAGCCTCCATAGCTTTTTCGATCTTAAAATCATCGTAGCTCCGTCGTTCTTTGACGGAATTCACGTAAGTTCGTCTTATTCTTCCCCTCTTAGCTTCCTCTATCCGTATTGGTAATAAAATTACCGTCTTTCTCGCTTTTTAAATTATCCGTCGTTCTCAAGATGAATTTTATTCATCTTTTATTTCCTATTTGTAGGTGGAGACTACTAGGAAGGTTTAGTAATCGATTAAAGACGCGTAAAGGTAACGGTGAAGGGTTACTCGATATCATTTACGTGTTTTACATGATTTCCATGTTAGAATTCGTTTTTGGAATATGATTAGAAAGCTTAGAAATTATGATTTTGATGATGATTGTTGTTAGTTGATGATTGTTGATGATGAATATTGATTGTTGTTAGTTGATAGAAGTAAATTATGAAAATTGGAAATGATAGAAATGGTGTGGTTGTTCTCGGGTGACCCGTGCAAATTCACAGCACTGACCCGTTTTGGTAGAATGCTCATATCTCCTTCGTTACTTGTTTGTTTTGGGCTTGTGACCACTCGTTGGAACCGTAAGAGGATAAGCTATCACCTCGACTTGGAATTTCTGAATTTCCATATCTAGAACTCTAGTTATTACAGTTTGAAGTGAACCCTTGTATAAGTTAGTTTCCAAACTTGTTGTTTTGGAGAGTTATCTATGTTTCTTATTTATTATGCTTCTTAAACTTGGTCTAATGCTTGGGTATCATGTATTGATTCATGTTTTTGGATATATGATATTCTATTCGCTTGTATCACATGTTTCGTGACGGTTTTTGATATATCCCTCTTTTGAGTCGGTTTTACATATGTTATGAATTGAGCACTAATGATTGTGTGCTTTGAACTCTCATTTCCCGGCTACACCTGAACTCTGGGTGGGAGAGGCGGGGGTGGGGGAATGTCGAAGGGCTATGGGGGTGGTGGTATCCTTGATGCTTGGGGGTGGGGGTGGGTGCATGTTTAGTGGGAGATGACGACGTTTTAGGAGGGGAAGCGGGGCAGTGCGTTGGTCAGGCGGCACGGACCGTCAAAGAGGTGGGGGGGGTTGTATACTTGCGAGGTGGTGTTATTGCATGTAGCGTACTAGCTTGACTTTTGACTATAGATCTCTTTCCGCCTCTTTCGTGAATTGATCTACCGAATTTGGGGTACTCGGCATATTTATTGTAAGTCCGTGTCTTGGATGTGGAACGTCTTACCACATGTCGAATCGGAACACGTCTTATTCCGAGAGTCTGGCCAGGTTTAGACTAGGACCGTATTATTATCGTCGTCCTACCGAGAGGATTAGAGTCTTGTGTGTACGAAACGTCTTATCGTACATGATTCCGGGAAACGTCTTATCCCGTGAATTTGTTTGTCTGGGTCATGAGTATACGAAACGTCTTATCGTATACGGTTCAGGGAAACGTCTTATCCTGTGGACTTCCATTGGCTTGTCTTGCTATTGTACACGATGCTAGTGCGTTTCATTTACCGTGAGAGATGTCGTCAATATATTGGTATGGTTGGATGAATGATTATATGATTGATCATTGAATGACTTGGTATGGTTTGTTTGTCGAGTCTCAATCTTATCAAGTATATGCCGCTAACGGTGAGATGTAAGCCCTAGTGAGTATATAGTTGCCTAAGGGTGTCTTTCCCGAGTCTTTGAATAACATGATGGTTTCGGAAATTGATTTCCACATGATCTTATCATTATATATTGTATTGCCTATCTTTTCTTATCGTAACTCACATGTATATCTATATATGCATGCTCTAATTTTGTATTTCCTTATATGTACGTTAAAGGTGATATGGCTGGGAGAACCCGGAGTTACTCCCCACTGATTGTGGCGTTCATGTTTTTCATGAATGAACAGGTTGCTTGCATGGATGGCTTTTTGCTTATGCTATTTTGGGTTCGGGTGTGAGCTAGCGGGCGTTGTCCCTGGATGAAACACCTCTAGACGTTGTTTAGCTAGTTGCTAATTCTATTTCGAAAATACCCCATCTATTTCGAAAATACCCCATCTATTTCGAAAATACCCCATCTATTTTGTAAGATCACTTTTACTTGTTAACCTTTTGGAGAGACTTCGTCTCTTGGTGTGGTATAATTCGTACTCTAGTTTGTAATATATGACACTCCTCGTATTCTTTCCTTGCATGTATAAAAGTTTTTAAAACTTCATATTTCCGCTACATAATTCACATGCTTGTATGTTTTATCTTTCCGCATTCGCGAGGGTTGTCACATCTAGAGTGGTTTTCTCGATATGGAGAGTTACTGTCTGAGCGGAAAATCTACCATAGAGCCCTTTCTGAGCGTGGCCACGCATTTACAGTAACTACTCCTCGAGTGGCCTGAAGATGGTTGTACCCAACGTGGGTGGAAAATTCCTGTTGACTCATCTTCTCGGTATGATGCAGATCACCATAACCCAGTAGATGTCCATCCGCTTTCTTTCACGGCATGACCTAGAACACCAGCCAAAGCCAATCGGAAACTGCACCGACTCAGATACACGGTCGCCAGTCAAAAGAATTGACTCATAGGAATAAGATAGAAGACCCTGCTACGATTAGGCAACAATTAATTGATTTAAGGGTCTCTACAAAGGTTACTGTCCGACAGAATGTCATACAGTCTGTCTATGTAATCGACCAGTCATCTCCGTGACACCATGGTGATGAACTAACCATCGACCGACTTACAATCTAGTCACTTTGAGACATCACCTCATTGAGTGACTAGGGATAAAAAACTAAGTACGTCGTATTCACATGAATACGATCCAACATTGTCTTACAATCTATTCGGATAAACAAAGTATTAAATTTAGCCAAACTAAATAAAAGCGTTTATAATTAAACTCGAACTGTGACAACCCTCGCGAATGCGGAAAATAAAAACATACAAGCATGTGAATTATAAAGCGGAAATACGGCATTTTAAAAACCTTTATACATGCAAGATAGAAAATACGAGGTGTGTCAAATATTACAAACCAAAGTACGAAATATACTACAACAAGAGACGTAGTCTCTCCAAAGGTTAACAAATGTCAAAGTGATTAGCAACTAGCTAAAATAACGTCTAGAGGTGAAACTTGCAGGGACAACGCCCGCTAGCTCACACCCGAACCCAAAATACCACAAGCAAAAAGCCATCCAAGCAAGCAACCTGTTCATCCATGAAAAACATGAACGCTACAATCAGTGGGGAGTAACTCCGGGTTCTCCCAACCATATCACATTAAACGTACATAGAAGGAAATACAAAAGTAAAATCAGGCATATATAGATATACATGTGAAATACGATAAGGATAGATAGGCAAATCAATATATAATGATAAGAGCATATGAAGTACAAACCGTAACCATCATGCTGTTGATAGACTCGGGGAAGACACCCTTAGGCAACTATATACTCACTAGTGCTTACATCTCACCGTTAGCGGCATATACTTGATAAGATAGAAACTCGACATATAAACCACGTCAATCATCTAATTCATGTAAGTGTTCAAATCAATGTTCACATATAATTCAACTTACAAACAACCGTCCGATCATACAAATATAACAACATATTCTCTCACGGTAAATGACACGCACTAGCATCATGTACAATAGCAAGACAAGCCAATGGAAGCTCACGGGATAAGACATTTCCCGGAACCGTATACGATAAGACGTTTCGTATACTCATGACCTATACAAACAAGTTCACGGGATAAGACGTTTCCCGGAATCATGTACGATAAGACGTTTCGTACACACAAGACTCTAATCCTCTCGGTAGGACGACGATAATAATACGGTCCTAGTCTAAACCTGGCCAGACTCTCGGAATAAGACATGTTCCGATTCGACAGGTGGTAAGACGTTCCACATCCAAGACTCGATCAATCATAGACGCCGAGTACCCCAAATTCGGTCAACCTTCACGAAAGAGGCAGAAAGAGATCTATAGTCAAAAGTCAAGCTAGTACGCTACATGCAATGACACCACCTCGCAAAGATACAACATTTGACGGCCAGGTCGATCAACGCATTGCGTTCACCTCCTAACAACGTCGTCATATTCCCACTAAAACATGCATACAAGCATCAAGGATACACCCCATCGCTCCGACATTCCAGTCTAACGAGTATAAGGGTGTAGCCGGGAAATGAGAGTACAAAGCACATAGGAAATTTGTGCTCAAACCGTAACATGTGTAAAAACCGACTCAAGTGGGACATACCAAAAACCGTCACAAAACATGAGAATAGGGAATCATATAAGTTTAAATATGATAAACATGAGTTAATACATGATACAAAAGCATTAGAACAAGTTTATGAAGCATAATGAATAAAAACATAGATCACCTCTCCAAAACAACGTTGTTTGGAAACAAACGAAAACAAGGGTCTACTTCAAACGGTGATAACTAGAGTTCTAGACATGCAAATGCAGAAATTCAAAAAGGAGGTGATATCTTATCCTCTTACGGTTCCAACGGGATGTCACACGCCCAAAACAAGCAAGTAACGAAGGAGATATGATCATATTACGAAAAGGGGTCAGTGCAGGAAAATTGCAGTCGGCAGCGAGTGACGCAGCCTACGTCACCACGACGCAGCCTGCGTCCTATTCGGACAAGTACGAGTCACACAAATCTCCACAATTTCACTAAGGCATAACACAAATATCATCTATCATCACAATTCATCAATTCTCATATCAATTATCAACTAACAACAACCATCATCAACAACACAATTCCTAAAATTACTAATCATATTCTGAATACGATTTCTAACATGGAAAACACATTAAAACACGTAAATGATATCGAGTAACCCTTCACCGTTACCTTTTCGCGTCTTTAAACGGTTTCTAAACCTTCCTAGTCTCCACCTACATACAATTAGATAATAAAAGATGAATATCATTCACCTTGAGAAAGACGGATAATTTAAAAAGCGAGAAAGACGGTAATTTTATTACCAATACGAATAGAGGAAGCTAAGAGGGAAAGAATAAGACGAACCTAGATGAATTTGAGCAAGAAATGAAAGCGTAGCGATGATTCGAAGATGGATCAATTATGGAGGCTAGGGATTTGGGGTTTACTTAGTGAGGAAGAAGAAGAAGATTGAATGAGGGTGTTAGGGTTGTGAGGGAGTATATGAAGAGTAAGTGGAAAAGTCAAGGAAAAGTCAATAAAGTCAAAGACGGCTCAAGACGGGTTTTACATGAAATCTCGCGGAAATTCCAAATACGAACTCGGAAATTCTAAATTTGACTCGGAAAATTAAAATTACGATTAAAACTAAATTTCGCTGAAAAGTAACCGTAAAATATTTTCACTATAAAAATAGGGTACATTTGCGGGTGTTACACGAACAATGAATACAATTATCATATATGAACTAATTAATACAACATTTAATTATTACATATTACATAATCTAAAATAATTCTGGTACTCGTCTCAATCCCATTGTGACCTCATGACCATCATGCTTAGCCTTTGATAAAGGCTTGGTTAAAGGAACAACAATGTTATCATCTGTCCCAAACTTACAAATGTTCATTTAATTTCTATCCACGTAATCTCTAATTACATGATATTTTCTAAGTACATGTCTAGACATATTACTAGACTTGGGCTCTTTTGCTTGTAAGATAGCCCCACTGTTATCACAATATATTATGATAAGATCTTTGGCAGAAGGGACTACTTCTAGTCCTTCGAAAAAATTGCCGAATCCACACAGCTTCCTTTGCAGCTTCACACGCGTCAAGGTACTCTGCTACTGTTGTAGAATCCGCTGTAACGCTTTGCTTAAAACTCTTCCAGCAAACAGCTCCTCCATTCATCATATAAACATAGCCGGATTGAGATTTCATATCATCCCTATCTGTCTGGAAACTGGCGTCCGTGTAACCCTTTACACGCAACTCAGACTCGCCTCCAAACACTAAGAACGAATCCTTAGTCATTCTCAAGTACTTAAGATTGTTCTTCACGGCAATCAAGTGACTCTCACCTGGATTGGCTTGGTAACTGTTGGAGTAAGTGTTCTCAACAATAGTGCGATCACATAATTAAATCTCAATAATAAGAATACAAAGGGATGATGAATATTATAGTCAATTAGTCAACATAAATCGGTAACGATTGGCTCAATTGAGTTTGACGTTACTGTCGTATGACGGTGGTGATCAGTTGATCCCTTGAGGTCACACCTAAAGGACAATCCCCAAATCATGTACATTAATTAATTGTATAGTGATACAGATTAATTAATCCCTTAATTTTAACAAGTTTAAAGTGAGAATTATATCTTATTGTAATGTGATTAAATAAGATTCAGTTTGGTAATTTAATTGTTATATTACTAAGAATGCATTATGTTTATGAAACATTTGAGATAAGTGAAATTGGTCGATTATAATTACAAACTGTTGTAGATTATATTAACCAAATATGAGATTACCCATTTTATTTACATGTAATTATAAAATGTGACTTAAAATATTAAGTCTAATTTATTTGTTATGAAATTGCATTTAAATTAGTTAAATGTACATTTATAAGCCTAATTACATGTTACATGTCACATGTCACATATGTGACAAATGACAAATTACAAAAATAAAATGGACACCCATTTTATGACATTAAACGGGTTGGGGGAGTATAGGGTAGGATTTAGGTAATTATAATTGTTCTAATTAAGAATTAAACAAAATGATTACCTACCTAAACCTAGCCTTAAGTCTATTGCTTGTTAAGAATAAAAGCAAAAGGCACACCCTTCCCCATGGGGGCTATGACCGGCCAACTAAGGCCATAAGAGGAGTGTTTTTCCTTTTGTGGTATTCACTTGATAACATACTAGCTTAGGACCCGTGCAAGTTGCACGGGGATGTGTAAAGTATTTTGAAATACTGTCAAATTATGATGCTCATAATTATTTATTTCAAACTGTTATAGGTGGAAGAGAAAATAAGGGTAATATTTCGCTTGAAAGGTTGAAAAATAACATTAATCACTTCAATTTTACCCCAATTTTTTGAAAATACTTGCGGTTTTTTTTTTTGGGATTTTAAGCCTAATATCGCCATGGTAAGTCTTTAATAATGTAATAGCTATATTTAGAAATAAAATAATTTTATTTTGTAATGTAACCTCAAAATGTTTAGTCTAGATTTGAGTCACTTCTCAAACACTACAATTTGCCCGAATAGAACTCAAGTAAATGAATAATGAAAACCCATAGAAATTTTTTTATTATGTCTCTAGTGTTATATTTTTAATGACAATTCATATTCGGAAGAGGGGTGAAATGTTTCTCGGATGAAATTAGATGGTTTTTTTATTTCTTAAGGTATGATTTTCTCTCCTTAATATTTTTCTCTTTTTCAAAATTACTTTCTTAGCTATATTGTTATATAAAAAGAATTTGTTAAGTTGCATTGGCATGTCTGACCTTATAGTGATGACCGTTACTTGATTTGTCCATCCAAATTATGTTTAAGATGAGTTTATCCATTTTAAATTTAAAACGTGTTAAATATGTATGATAGATAAGACAAAATCAAAATGTCTAAATATTACCATGTAAGTGGTATGTCAATAGCCCGTTTTAATTTTAAGACAGATATCCGTCGTACCATACACTAATTGTTCATCCAATTAGCTTCATCTCTAAGGCGTATGCTTGATAGTCTTCTTTTATAAGGCCACACTATGAGTATGCTATATGACTTTGTCTCCATCTTCTCATGATCTAGGTAATTTTGTCTTATCGTTTCTTTTTCAGTTTTATAAATTTTTTTGGTGCATAGTTTTATAAATAAGATGCACATTAAGTCATTAGTATTAATGACACGGAGTATAAAAAACATCACGTATGGAATATAGAGTTGGACCAGTTGGTGGAATGTATTCATCCGGTTGTTAACCTAGAATTTATATACAATCATAATCATAATCATAATCATAATCATAGACAAATTGAGGCAATGTTTAGTATTCATGACCAATTCTATATGAAATAACCTATATGGTGACAAAATTTAAATTAATTTTAAAAAGGAAAAGGAAATATATCATCAAAATTTTGGAAAAAAGGAAAGTATTTAATCCTTTCACACATAAGATTTAAGGGTAGCATGAGAAACTTCTTAACCAAATCAAACCCGATAGTTGGCCGTATCGACCCCAAGTTTGCAATGTTTTGTTAAATCGCTTAAAAAAAAATATAATGACTCGAAATCCTAAAGTAATAATGTAATAAACGGGATGTCCTACAACACAACATTAAGAATATATTAGTCAAATATTGTCAAGGATAATAAAAGACTGGAATATAATGCGGATAAAATAAATATAAACGTAGCTGATAAAAAGCTACTCTAACTTACGATGGGATGACTCGTTGCAAGCTTGAGACGGGACAAGTCCCCTTCACGAAGAGCAAGTGGGGCCTCCGGGGGCTTGACCTGCTTTAAGCTTGCGACAGGTCTCCCGGTCGCAAAAAACGAATTTGTGGCTGATAAAATACCTTGAATATATGAAGCAAGTAAAAGCGATTAACAATTTCCTTATGGACTACAAATGATAGTTTCAAAGGTAAAGCCAGAAGAAGTATGAAGCAATGGTAGTTAAAAATAGGGCTTGTTATAAGGCATGAGAAAAATACGAAAGGAATAAAATGGTGATTGAAATATGAGATACATTTAAAATGCGATGAAACCTATAGTTTACTAATCAAGTCACAAAAAAGGTCAATAAGTTGTATAATATACATTAACTCACAAAACATTCGTCAAATTGGGCGCACACACATTTCGTCAATACAAAATATATACAAATCATAGTTAGAACAACCATTTATGAAGGAGTAGAAAATTAAAATGGATGAAGGATCGAAAATTTAATAACAATATTGTATTACATATATATGGAGATTAAAAAACAATTGCCTCCATGTAATTTTCAGAATGAAACATATGAAATTTCTTGGAATCACTCCATGCTATATAAAAAGTAGGAGGAGAAGGTGATCGTTAGACAAAGAAAATGGCTCAAAATGATGGAGATAAGTGTGAATAAGGAATGTGATTCAAAACTATAGAGGATGTTGGAAGAGGCGGCCGTAGAAGAGTAAATGATATGGTATATAAATTGTAAAAGTATACTACATATTTAGGGTTAAAGTGAGCGGGAAAAAATTCGCTGTGAGATAGACATGTGTCATAGGATGATGTCAGCGGTTCTTCTTTTATAGTTATTAAATAGATTCAAAACATATGCTTAACTCTCTAGAAATTTACTACTCTCACACTAAGAACAACTTGAGAAGTTTTTCTAAGACTTGAGTTCTTAAATTTCTAATAAAATTACTAAGGTAGTAATAAGAGTTATTAGAAATTATATAAGGGGTTCTATTATATTACATATAGTAATAATATAGTAGAGTTTTGGGTATTGTCTTGGTGCAACAAAAGGAGAGTTCTTACACTAAGGACTTGGAGATTCATTCCAAATATTTTAAGCTCCAGAACAAGATTAGGAAGGTGTCCTAATCTTGTGCCCAAAATCCTTTAAATCAATGTAAGGAAATGGTTTATTCTTATATTTGTTTTTATATGTTATGCATGCATAAGATTTATTTAGCTTAAGAGTAAACTAAATGTATAATGATATTAGAAATGTCTAATATTAAGTTGAAGAAACTTACAAGCGGTATCAAGAGCCAAGGTTGTTGCATGCATAATCGATTTTTAGTTTTTTCGAGTTATTGTAACTTAAAGAAAACTAGTAATTTGTGTTTTATGAGATAAAATCACAAAGTTATTTTCATGTCAATATATTCTGTTCCTAATGTGATTTTAGGTCATTTTGATGATTTATGGAAATTTATAGTGCTCAAATATGATTTTTAGTTTTTTTATTACATTTTAATGAGTAAAATGATGTTTAAAATGCTAAAAATAGTTAGACTTATCTTCTAACCTTGAAATGTTTTACAGAATATCACACATGCATTTTACTTACTGTATGTAAACTTTCGTGTGAAGTGGACGTATTTCGTATGATTTATGATTTTTATATGATAAAATGAAATAAATAAAGGTCAAATTGTTAAAAATACTTTCGCTTTGAATTGACCATGACATTTTAGTATGTTGTCACATGCAAGTTTTACTGTTATACCGAAAATGTGAGACTTATGTGATTTGTCTAGCATGATTTTGGAATTTTTGATGTAAAAATGGTATAAATAGTGACTTATTTAGCAAATATAGCTAAATTAATTTTCATGTCAAAAGAAAATTGTTCTTGGTTGCATAAATGTCCCACATTTCAGATCTAAAGTTGAAAATTTAATATGATTAATTTTTGCATGCTTTATGTATGTTATTTAATAAAACTGATAAAGCGCAACCAATTTTTCTCAAAAATGATTCGAAATTTTTAAACCATGATTTTTGACATTATGAGTGTCATGTAAATGTTCCTGAATGTACAAAAATTTAAAATTCAAAATTCAAAATTATTGTAATTAAATTTGGATTTATTTGATTAAAATATGATTTTAAAGTCTAAATATGAGCAATTATACAAAAACAAGTTGAATTATTGTCAAAAATTTAGTGATGACTAATTTTTGAGGCCTAAATGAGTTGGGATAAATAACTTGGACTTAAATATGATTTAATTATTGTTTGGTGATTTTAAAGTGTTATTATCACGCATTTCCGTAAAACCGGGTTATATTCGATATAAACCGTTAAATAGGGCGATTTATAATTTGGAATTATGTAATTTATTCCTTGTATGGCCTTAGTTTTAATCGATATTGCCCGAAATGTAAGGGAATATTGATTCGGTTGTATTTTAATGTGATCTCGTATCACTTTTATTGTATTATTTTATTTTACAAATGTATAATAGAAAATTATTTTAATTTTATTATATATTTTGTAACTAATTGTAAAACCGGAGTTTCCCAAAGACGGTGCCATTCGGAAAGGAGTTCCGAGAGAGAGACGATGACCTTGGGAAGCGTGCTTATGAAGTTCAAGGGACCAAAGGAGTTGGTTTCCGAATTTGTAATAGATTATATGATTTTCTATTCTAGGAAAGGCCATACTAGGAGTTTTACTTTTATGCTTGCATTTTATTTAATATGTTTGCATGCATTGCCAAATCGCCATAACATGACATGCATAGTTTATCGAGTATTCGACCGTGTCAATTAAAATTATCGTTAATTCATCGATTTAGTTCACTTAAACGAGATAGATAATAAATTGACATGACCTCTCATAATAATTAATTGAGATTAAGCCTTACTAAATGTAGAACCCATGAATCCCAATTTCGCAAGAAAGTAGGCTCGGCTTACCAGGGTGCTAAACTTCTTACGTTGTGTAAGTGGGGTAATAAATATTATTATTTCGAAATTTGAATTGAGCTCAACGGAAGTATTCGCGACCGTAGCCGCATGTGTTCCGGGCTTAAGATAAATATTAAAGTAATATTATCGACCGAGAGTTCAAATATAGAATCGATTAAAGAGTTAATCCACCGAATTATGTTAATAAGGGATGAATCGACTTACCGTGCCCAAGTTGATATGAATTTCGATCTCGGAATCATTTATAATAGTTGGGTAGAGGTCACTATTTAAATGCTAAACTTGTTTAAAATGTTTACAAGTATTTAAAACGGTAAATGTTAACATTTCCTTTATGTCTAATTTTTGTAGTCAATATTATTTATTCGCAATGGCAACTCCAAATACCAAAGCTCCAACTCTCACAAATGTTTCATGGCTTCGATCCTTTATGGATCGATGCCAGTTAGAAAAGAATGGCGCAAACTTTGCCGATCGGGATGCGCAACTGCGCTTGGCCGCGGAAGGTGACGACAAGCTTCGTTACCTTACCGAAGCCTCTACCAAAATACCTAATGAAAGGTCAACCACCGCCGCAAGGCGAGCCTATGAGGCTTACCAAAAGGAAGCCGCCGCGATCAAATTTTTTTTGATCTTCTCTATGGAGGCCGATCTCCAAAGGAGTGCCATAAAGATGAGCACGGCTTATGAGATCTATGCCAAGCTTGTGACCATGTTTTCTCAAGCTCCTAGAATCATTCAATATGAAATGGCATCCGCGTTTTTCGACATGAATCTGAAAGAGGGCCAAAGTGTTAGGCCTCATGTACTCAAATTGATTGAGCATGTCGAGACTCTTAAAGTGCAAGGGGTTGATAGTCCCGAACAACTCGTAATTGACCGTGTACTACATTCCTTGGGGAGAATCAAGGCATATGTGCAGTTTAGGGTAAACTACAATATGCAAAATATGTAAACCTCTCTTCACGAGTTGCACAAAATACTTGTGCAAGCGGAGAGAGACATGGGGCTAAATGTTAGCACCACCAAGGATTTACATCACATCAATAACAAAAGTAAGGGGAAGTTCAAAAGGGGTGCAAGCAAGGGAAAGAAGCCCTCCACCTACAAAGGCAAAGGAAAAGGTATTGAGAATAGCTCACCCAAGCCTAAGAAAGGTGCCTCATACGAGGACAAGTGTCATTACTGTAATGGCGTAGGGCATTGGAAAAGGAATTACTCAATGTATCTAGGAGACATCAAAGCCGGAAAAATTGTTTCCGTTGGTAAATTATCATCCTTATCTTTTATGTTATGATCTCAACTTTGGTATATAGATACAATTTGTGATTCTTACCCTTTTTAATTGGAATTAGGGCACCCAAGCAAGGACAAGGTCAAGGACAAGAAAGCCTAAAGATGTTCTTCAAGGGAAGCTAAGGTAGCCGCCCATGGATGAAGACATAAGGAAGCTTGGACTCATTTTCTGTTGTCTTCTTTATTGGGTTGTATTTTGTGACGTCGTTTTAGAAACTCTTTATTTCCTTGTTCGACAATGGAAATTTGTTTATTTCCTTTTATTAACATTTGGTTGTAATTGGATATTAGTGACTTGGTTTTCAACCCAAGTCACTCGGTTTATGGAAACCTTTTCATTCTAAAACTTGTCATTATACTCTACTTGAACTAATAACATAAATTATATCGACTCAAATTGATCATATAAGTATTATGATGATTCGATCATTATAATAAAAGGCTATGAATTCGATTCTCACTTTGAAAGATCAATTACTAAGTTGAAATTGAGTTATTGAACTCAAAATAGGGATTCTACCAAACCAATTGGCCATACCACTTATAAAGAAAGTAAATGACATGAATATGAGTTCACCTCTTTAGCCCTTATAGAAATAGTCTATGTTGAAGCTAAGATTCGATGTCTTTACAAAGAAGTCTTTAGTAGATCACTTAAGGTCATGTTGTAATACTTCTACCTCCCTCACGAGTATGAGTAGAAAATTGTTTGTGGCTCATAAGGCTATCTTTGAAGAAAATAGTTGTCTTTTTCTAAAGATAGAGTGGGAGAAAATAAGCCACAACGAAAACTTAGTTAGGAACTAGTGAGGAAACCAAAAGAAAATGTTCTTAGGTTAGACTCATGACTAGTAAGGAAACCAAAAGAAAGCGTTCGTAGGTGAATCCTTAGACTAGTGAGGAGACAAAAAGAAAATGTTCTTGAAATAATAAGATTATGTGAAGTGGAAGTACCTAGAAATTTTAAAATTTGATTTTCTAACATAAGAGACTTATGAAACTAAATTGAATCTATGCAAAGAAAATGTTTTATTTGGAGTTGTCCAAATTGTAGTTGCATGGATAGACATGTAGATGTCTTCAAAAGCCAAGTTAATGCGTAACTATGCTTAGATCCAAATCATCAATGAAATACCTCATAATAGGTGTGTACAAGATACACATCAAAACCACATGTCCGAATAGGGATTTGGTATAGGATGTGTACATGACACAAGCCTATGGCATGTATCTACCTAGAGGTTATGATGATCTTTTCTATTATAAGATATAAGAAGTTTTCAATCGAATTGTCGAAATGTCATGTATAGACATGATGTTAAGTGGGAGTTAAAGTCATGTAAAGACATGAAATCCAGTGAGAGAAATTGTTTTCCACGTGAATAACGTTTCATTCATTAAGAGTGACATATTCATATTACCATTTTTAAAGGAGTGGTTGGATTTTAATGTTTGTTGAAAGAGGGCAACATGTATACTAAAATCAAAAGCTATTGTGGAATAGAAGATTTTAGCTTGGCATTTACAAGGTATCTTATATCGATAAGATCCTTAATCTATTCAACAAGTTAAATAGGTTATTTATGTTGATAAAAGTGGGATCACGATGAGAGGGTCATAGTCATCCACTTAACCTAAGAGTTGTTCATCACATGAGACCAATCATGGATGCCATTACATAAATGTACCTAAATATATTATATGCTGGGAGCATGACAAGCCTAAAACAAATTAATCCACATGAGAGTCATTGGATAGCCTACAAGAACATCCGTAGAGTTCTCGAGGAGAACTAGGGATACACTCTTATGTTTGGTAGAGAAAATTTGGATATGTGGTAAAAGTTACACAACCCAAATTCCCAAACTTATAAAAGGATTTATCGAAATCCTAGGCATACTTTTGTTATATATGAAGTGAATAACTAAAAGGATGATTGAAGAGTCAATCATTATAAATTCTACAAATAGAGACCTAGTACATTATGATGAGGATAAGGTGGCATACAAGGAGCTAATGGTAGATCCTTACACCTAAATACCTATCAGTTATCATGATAACTAGTGGGAGCATCTTTCAAGTTAAAGAACCCAACACTAGATACAGATCTAGACATGTACGTAGATGAATTCATGTTATTAGGAATAACGTTGGATGGAAGGAAAAATCAATTCACAAGGTTGGAATAAATGAATATATGGTATATTCATTACCCAAGCCCTTATTGCATTTAACAAGATCGTCATGAATTGTCATGGACGAAATAAACTTTAGATTATAAGATATGAAGCAATAATATTGTGTTGATTGTTCATATATGATAATCACATTTATCGTTTGCGTTTCTAAAACTCGTTTTGTGCCTTGTTATATCCAAATGGATTGTAGAGACAATTTTTGGACTCCATTAAAGTGGACTGGATTAACATAGCATTGGCCCCTAGTTGCTTATATGAGGTGACGTCTCCAAGTGACTAGAGTGTGATGCGATTGATGGCAAGTTCAAGTGACATAGGGTCATAAGGGATGACCAATCGATCACATAGACAGACTGTAAGGGACAATCTGTCGGGCAGTGACCGCTTATAGAGTTCTGGCAACTCTTGTAGCCTGGTCGTGGCAAGAGCTACTATAGTATTCTTTTTTAGTCAATTCTTTGACTAAAGACTGTTCGCCTAAGGTGGCACAGTTTCAGAGTGACTTTGATTTATGCTATACGACCGTCGTAACTGGGGTCAAATGAGCATCTTTTGGGTCATGATGAGCTGTGGCTATTCGAAGGGAATAGTGCGATAGGAATTGTCCACCCCTTGTCAGGGTTGTTTTAAATCTCAAGGCCACTCGAGGAGGAGTAAACTGAAAATGCGTGGCCACGCTCGGAAGGTATTATTCCGGTCAGACAGTTACTCTCCAGATCGAGGAAACCACTCTTGATATGATCAAATGCAAGTACGACCTGCAAGACACCTTGCATTGAGTGGGAGATAGTAATAGGACAAGAAAATTGGTGACGCACACTTTTCTCGGACAAGTGGGAGATTGTTGGAGTAAGTGTCCTCAACAATAGTGCGATCACATAATTAAATCTCAATAATAAAGAATACAAAAAGGGATGATGAATATTATAGTCAACTGGTCAACATAAATCGGTCACGATTGGCTCAATTGAGTTTGACGTTACTGTCGTATGACGGTGGTGATCAGTTGATCCCTTGAGGTCACACCTAAAGGACAATCCCCAAATCATGTACATTAATTAATTGTATAGCGATACAGATTAATTAATCCCTTAATTTGAACAGTTTTAAAGTGAGAATTATATCTTATTGTAATATGATTAAATAAGATTCATTTTAGTAATTTAAATGTTATATTACTAAGAATGCATTATGTTTGTGAAACATTTGAGATAAGTGAAATTGGTCGATTATAATTACAAACTGTTCTTGATTATATTAACCAAATATGAGATTACCCATTTTATTTACATGTAATTATAAAATGTGACTTAAAATGGTAAGTCTAATTTATTTGTTATGAAATTGCATTTAAATTAGTTAAATGTACAT
>JAIUZE010020905.1:0-13908 GCA_022085475.1 Heliosperma pusillum
AAAAACGGTCTTTTCATGAAATCTCTAAAAAATTCCAAATACGAACGCGGAATTTCAAAATAAGACTCGGAACAAAAATTCCTATTTTAAAAACTTAAGTTCTACTGAAAAGTGTTAGTAAATATTTTTACTAGAAAAATCGGGTACTTTTCGGGTTGTTACATTGGCACTCTGTCTTTCCTGCTACCTCTGCTAATTTTCTCCCTGCTGGGGTTTCTGATCACTCCCCTGTCCTTGTTTCTCTTCTTAATGATGATTTCAAGGGGTCAGGGTTCAGCTTTCTTAACTACTGGATTGATCACCCTGATTATCATTCACTTGTGAAGGAAGCTTGGACTGGTTTCATTCAGGGTTCTCCTTCTTTTCAGTTATTCTCCAAACTTAAGCTTGTGAAATATAAACTGTCTGAGATGCATAGACAGAATTTTAAAGGCATTCAAGGGAGGGTTACTGAGGCTAGGGCTAGTTTAGCAGCTTGCCAGCTTGCTCTTCAAAATAACCCTCTCTCTTCTTCTTTATTGGAGCATGAAAAGAATAGTCTTGCAGCTTTCATTAAGCTGAGGAATATTGAAAACAAGATTCTTAAGCAAAAAGCCAAATGTCTGCATATCTCTCATAATGACTCTTCATCTAAATACTTCTATGCTAGAATTAAAATGAGGACTACTCAACAGATCTTTGGTCATATTAAGGATAGTAATGGTAATGACAGAATTGGTCAAACTGAGGTTGCTAAGGCTTTTGTGGAATACTATGAAGGTTTGCTGGGTAGAGCTATTCAAGTTCAGCCTCTAGATTTTGCTTTTATCCACCAGGGTAATTGTTTGAGGGAGAGTGATCTTGAAGGTCTTATTAAGCCTATTGAGTATTCTGAAATCAAGGATGCTCTCTTTGCCATTGGCTCTGATAAGAGCCCTGGGCCTGATGGATTCTCTTCTGCTTTCTATAAAGCTTCTTGGGATTATATTGGTGCTGATTTTTGTAATGTTTTCCAGGCTTTCTTTAGGACTGGGAACATGAGTAAGCATGCCAATGCTACTCTAATTACTTTGATCCCTAAGAAACTGGTTAATAGTACTGTTCTTGATTACAGACCTATCTCTTGTTGCACTGTTCTTTATAAGACTGTTAGTAAAATTCTGGCTCAGAGGCTCAAGTGTGTTCTCCCTTCATTGGTAGGGCCTGAGCAAGCTGCCTTTATCCAGGATAGGAGTATTCATGAGAATATTTTGTTGTCTCAAGCTCTTGTTAAAGGTTATGGTAGGAAGTACCTTACACCTAGATGTCTCATCAAGGTAGACATTAGGAAAGCTTTTGACTCTGTGCAATGGGTTTTTCTTCAAAACATGCTCAGTGCCTTGCAGTTTCCTCCTAAATTTATTACTTGGATTATGGGTTGCATTTCCTCTTCTTGGTTCTCCATCAAGCTGAATGGGGCTAGTCATGGTTTTTTCAAAGGTCTTAGTGGTCTCAGGCAAGGTGACCCCCTTTCACCCTATTTGTTTGTGTTGAGTATGGAGATCCTCTCTAGATACCTCAGGAATATTTGTCAGCTGCCTAATGTGTCTTACCATCCTAAATGCACTAAGCTTAAGCTCACTCATCTCATCTTTGCTGATGATTTGATGATCTATGTTCGAGGTGATGTTCCTTCTGTCCAAGCTGTTATAACTACTTTAGATAAATTTTCTTCTTGGTCTGGTCTCTGTGCAAACAAAGATAAGACTGATATCTACTTGGGAGGAGTCTCTCCTTCTGTTAAACAGGATATCCTTCAGCTTTCAGGTTTCTCTGAGGGTTCCTTCCCCTTCAGGTATTTGGGACTCCCCATTTTTACTGCTAGGAATACATTGAACATGTATGATGCCCTTCTCAATAAGATGCAGCAAAACATTCATCATTGGGCTAACAAATTCCTCTCATATGCTGGCAAGGCTCAGCTGCTTAATGCTGTTTTCTTTGGTCTGGCTTCGTTCTGGTGCACTACCACTCTTCTTCCTAAAAATATCCTGAAGAGAATTAACAAAATGAGTAAAGATTTTTTCTGGGGAATTGAGGAGAATCAGGGGAAATGGACCAATATGAGTTGGGATAGTATCTGCTCTCCTTGGTATGAACGTGGCTTCAATATTAAGGAATTGTTATCTTGGAATAAAGTTATATTGGCCAAATGGATCTGGGTTCTTGATAAGAAACAATCTGGCCTGTGGTTTTCCTGGTGTCAAGCTTATCTCTGGCCTAATAGCAGTCTATGGCATCTCTGCAGGAAAGACAGCCATAATGAAGGTATTTCCAGTATTCTGAAGATCAAGGATGAACTTCTCCTTTGTACTGGAAGTCTTAGTAGTGCTAAGGGCTTAATTGAGTCCTGGGTTGATCATGAGAAGTTTATTTTGTCTCAGGCTTATGACTAGTTCAGATCTGCTAAGGCCCCTACCCCTTGGGCTATTTGTCTGAATCATCCTAGCATCATTCCCAGTCACAGTTTTATTACTAGCCTAGTTATTCAGTCTAAGATTAGCACTATGGATAATCTGATCAGGAAGGGCATGTACATCATTAGCAGATGTGAGCTTTGCAAAGCCAGCAGTGAAACGCACCAGCACTTGTTCTATCAATGTCCATATGGTCTTGAGCTTTGGGCTGCTGTTCTCAGCTGGTTGAACCTTCAAGGGAGAGCAGTTGATAGCCAGTCTGAGCTTGAATGGGTAAATCAAAGAAGACATAGAAGACATTGGAAGGCAGGATGGTATAGAAGTTGTATTGGTGCTGTTATGTACCACATTTGGGCTGAAAGGAACATGAGGATCTTTGGTGGTGTCAGTAGACCTGCTAGCTTGCTATTTAAAAAGATTCAAAAATGAAGTTTGTACTAGGATCCTTAGTAAAGCTAAGTATAAGAACTATGGTTGTATAGTTCATAGGCTAAATAGAGTATAATGCTCTAAGTGTTTAGGGGTTTTGTTTTTGCTTGTAACCTTGTTTCCTTTTCTATTTTTCCCTTATGGATGAATAAAAGGAATCATAACTTTCTTGCAAAAAAAAAAAAAATAATAATAATAATAATAATAATATATTTACGTGATCCTTTTTACGTGATCCTAGTGAAATCGCTACCCCTAAACTTATGAAGAAACTGGCAGATATATATTTTGCGAGGATTGCTGCTACTGCGGAATCTGTATTCTCTTTGACACCGCGTCAGCTTGCGTTATGGAAGTCTCAGCAGGGTGCCCACGCCTCTGATTGGTTGCGCGCGGTTCCTATCTCTGGGTTGGGTCAAACTATGAACCGGAGGACTTACCGTAGTGAGCTGGGGTATCGCCTTGGTGTCCCGTTATTCACGGTATCTAGGCCTTGTCCTGCTTGCTCTCGGGTTTTTGCTGATGATGTGTATGGGGACCACGCTGTTTCTTGTACTAGTACTGTGGGGGTTAACCATCGGCATAACCTCGTTCGTGACACCTTATTTGACATATGCTATAGGTCTGGTATTTCTTCGGGCAAGGAGGTTGATATCGGTTTGGTTGACGGGCATGACAGATATCTTCGACCTACGGATTTGCTACTTTATTCGTGGGACAGAGGGCGTGATGTGTGTGTTGATTTGACAGGGTCTTGCCCCTTGACTCAGACTGGGATGTCTGATTTTGTGCCGGGACGGGTTGTTGCTGATGCTGCTCAGCGCAAATGTACTAAGTATAGGGATTTATGCGCGACTGCTGGCTATGGTTTCCTACCCTTCTCTTTCTCTTCGCTTGGAGAGCTGGGCTCGGATGCTGTTGACTTGCTTAAGCGGATTCAGAAATTCTCGGTATCTCTGGATGCTGGGGCTCGGGTGGCCGCTTATATCTTTACTAGGCTTAGTTTCTCTATAGCTAAGGGGGTGGGGGCCCAGATTGTCTCTCGGCTCCCCACCAACTTCTTGTAAACTTTACATTTTATTTTAATGAAAGCTGCGCGCATCTTATAATAATAAAAAAAAAAAAAAAAAAAATAATAATAATAATAATAATAATAGTTTCTCTTAGAGAGAAGAACTTTCTCTCTCTAATTCGTTTTTCTCTGATTTTCTTCACCATTGAAGCTCTTTCTGAAGCTCTTATGGCGCGAGGAAGAGGTCGCCCTCCCAAGAATCAAACTCCAATAGGTTCCACAGTTCATTTGGATGCCATTGATACTAATTTTGTGGGTAATTCTTCGTCTTTGCCCAAAACCCATTCCTCATCTTTTTCTTCAATTACGTTGAATGACATTATTGTGGATGTTTTAAATGATGCTTCTTCGTCTAAAACTCCATTAAAGAACTCTTTGAAATCAGTGACCCAACTGGTTAATAATTCTCCTTCTTCAGTCAATTCAATGAATGTTTTGAAAGAAAATCCTGAAATTGTCTCTTCGATTGATGATTCTCCTGTGATTGTAACTGTTCCTGTAATGGTTACTGAAATTGTTCCTGAAATTGCTGTTGGTCCTTCTGTAGTCATCAATGGTGTAATTCCTGTTACTGGTCCTCCTGAACAATTGCCTAAAACCCAGAAATGGTCAGACATTGTTCAACCAAAAACCAAAATTGGCATGAATCTTTTCTTTCATGCTGAGAGTAAAGATTGTAATGAAATTGATATTGTTGTTGAGGATTTTCAGGATGAACTAAATCTATGGAAATTCACTCTTATGGGTAATATAATTGGATCAAAACCTTCTTTAAAGATTGTTCAAGATTTTGTCTCAAAATCATGGGGAGCCATTGTTAAGCCTGTTGTTCAATACTTTAAAAAGGGATGGTTTAGCTTTCGGTTCAATTCTGAGGAAGATATGAACAATGTTCTAAAGGGAGGTCCTTGGAAAATGGGTTCATACTCTCTAATTCTAAAGCAATGGACTCCTTCCTTCTCTACTGCTATGGAAAGGGTCTCCATTATTCCTGTATGGGTGCTTTTCCTTGATTTGGATCCTTTTTTGTGGTCTTCAGCTGTCCTTAGTAAGATGTCTAGCAAAATTGGTCGACCTATGTTTGCTGATAGGCCTACCACATGTAAGGAAAATTTATCTTTTGCAAGGGTGATGATTGAGGTTGATATTTCCTCTACTCTCCCTACTTCTTTGAACATTCAAACCCCTTTTGGACCTTCTATGCAGAGGATTGAATATGAATGGCTGCCATTCTACTGTTCTGATTGTGGCAAAATGGGACATAAAACTGCTTCCTGTAAAAAGAATAAGAAGCTGGTTTCTTCTATTGAAAAGAGGACTGATCAGGATTTACCTTGCAAGCTAGGTGATACCTCAGTTGCTTTAGGTTTGGCTGTGCCTTCCATTAGCAGAAGTTCTGTTCTTCCTGCAGGTAGTCATGCCACTCCTAAGCAAGTTGTAAAGCACTCAGAATGCTGCAAGATGGATGGGTTACAACAAACTCAAATAGCCTTGAAGAGAGTTATGTTGCCTAACTCATCTCCTTCACTTCCCACCTCTAATAGATTTTGTAATCTATCTGATGATAACCCAGAAAGAATTTCTAATGAGGAGGACCTTGTATCTCAAGAACCTAGTTCTACTGTTGCTTTGACTTGTCTGCTAGGTGGTAGTTCAGAAGTGACTGATGCTAAGCAGGTATCCCATGCACAACATTGCTCTTCTGTAAAGCATCTAGAATGCAGCAAGGAAGACCTGATATGGGGCACTCAAAGAGCCTTGAAGAGAGGGTCCCTTTCAAAGTCTGAGGATAACTTGATCTCTCAGGAGTGCACACTTAGTTTGTTGGAAACAAGAATCAAATATGGGAAATCTACTAGTGTCATCAATAACAAGTTTAGGAATTATCAGGTGATTTGCAACTATGATTCTCATTATAATGGAAGGATATGGGTCATTTGGAATGCTGCAAGTGTTTCCATTACTCCTATCATTATAACTGATCAGCTTATCCATTGCAGTGTTACTCATCATGCTACTTGTTCCTCCTTTCTTCTAAGTGTTGTCTATGCAAGTAATAGTGCTGTAGTCAGGATAGCTCTTTGGGATCAACTTATTAATCTTGGTATTGCTGGCCAAGCTTGGCTTCTCCTTGGTGATTTCAATGTGGTCAGGGATGCTAATGAGAAGGATAGTCACTCCTCTCCTAACTATGCAGATATTCAGGATTTTAACTCTTGTCTGCTTCAATGTGGAGTGGATGATATCAATGCCTCAGGATGTGAGATGACTTGGACTAATAAACAGGATATTAATACTCTTGTTTGGGCCAAGCTGGATAGAGCTCTGGCTAACCCTGATTGGTTCTCTTTATTCCCTGCTACTTATGCTCAGTTTCTCCCTGCTGGAATTTCTGATCACTCACCAATTCTGGTTTCTGTTTGTGAGGATAATCATAGAAGGAATAGTTTTAGCTTTCTTAACTGCTGGGTTAGTCATCCTGATTATCTTACTTTGGTTGAGGAAGCTTGGAAGATACCTGTGCATATTTTTAAGCTTTTTGCAAAGCTGAAAAATGTTAAGCTTAAGCTTAAGGACTTACATAAGAGAGATTTCTCTAATCTTTCTGTTAGAATTGAAAATTGTCTTGCTGATCTCTCTGCTTGCCAGGAGCAAATTCAAAAAGATAGGCACTCTCCTTCTCTCTATGAAAAAGAAAGGGATCTTCTCCAATCCTATTCAAAGCTCAGAAAGATTGAGGGTTCTATTCTTAAGCAAAAAGCTAAAATTAAGCATATTTCTTATAATGACTCTTCCTCCAAATACTTCTTTGCTAGAATCCATGACATAAAGCAACAACAGATTATTGGGCAAATTCTTGACAAGAATGGGAATAATTTGCAGGGAACTGATAATGTTGCTACAGGTTTTGTTGCTTATTATAAAGGTCTTCTAGGCACCTCTGTTCCTATTGAGCCCATTGATACTCAATTTGTTCAACAAGGTTCTTGCTTGAGTGATGAAGATATTCCTTCTCTAGTGAAACATGTGGGAGATAATGAGATCAAGAAAGCTCTATTCAGTATTGGTTCTGATAAATCTCCTGTACCCGATGGTTTCTCATCAGAGTTTTTTAAAAGTACATGGCACATTACTGGGGCAGATTTTTGTAAGGCTGTCCAAGCTTACTTCAAAAATGGTAGATTAAGCAAGCAAGCTAATTCTACTATCATTGCCCTTATTCCCAAAAAGAAGATTTTCAATACAGTCATGGATTTCAGGCCAATATCTTGCTGTACTACTTTCTATAAAACTATTAGTAAGATCTTGACAAACAGATTGCAAACTATTCTTCCTAAGATCATAGGACCTGAGCAGGCAGCCTTCATCAAAGGGAGGAATATTCATGAAAACATCATGATGTCTCAGGCTCTGGTTAAAGGGTATGACAGGAAATTCCTTACTCCTAGATGTCTTATTAAGGTTGATATAAGAAAAGCTTTTGATTCTCTCCAATGGGATTTTATTAAAAATTTGCTTGAGTGTCTTGGTTTTCCTGCTATATTCACTAATTGGATTATGGGGTGTATCAGAAGTTCTTGGTTTTCCATTAGACTTAATGGTAACAATCATGGATTCTTTCAAGGTGGAAGTGGGTTGAGACAGGGGATCCCTTATCCCCTTACTTGTTTGTCATGAGTATGGAGCTGCTGTCTAGGTATCTCAGAAAGATTTGTGCTCAACCTGAGGTATCCTATCATCCAAAGTGTTCTAAAATAGGGTTAACTCACCTCATTTTTGCTGATGACCTCATGATCTTCATTAGAGGAGATGTTCCCTCTGTAAATGCTGCTCATAACATCCTTACTCAATTCTCTAGGTGGACTGGCCTTCATGCAAATACTGATAAAACAGATATCTATTTTGGAGGAGTATCTTCTGATGTTAAGAAGCAAATTCTTGATACTACTGGGTTTTATGAGGGACAATTCCCTTTTAGATACCTTGGGATTCCTCTCAATACTGCTAGGCTTAATATTGATACCTATATGACTCTTGTTACTAAGCTTCAAAACCAATTGCAGCACTGGTCTATCAAGCATTTCTCCTATGCTGGAAAATTGCAGCTTTTAAATTCTGTCATCTTTGGGCTTACTAACTTCTGGTGTGCTAACGTTTTATTTCCTAGGAATGTTTACAAGCTCATTACTAAGATTTGTCGTGCTTTCTTCTAGAATTCTGAGGCAGGAAAACATAAGCTCATCTTCCTAAACTGGAAAAGTCTATGTTCTCCTTGGCTGGAAGGTGGGTTTGATGTTAAAGAACATCTCTCATGGAATAAAGCTATGATATCCAAATGGATTTGGCTACTGCAGACTGGGCAGGATTGTCTTTGGTCTGTCTGGCATAAAGCATACCATCTTCAAACTACTTCTATTTGGGAAGTCACAAACAAAGATCATTTTTCTGAGAACTTCAGAAGTATTCTAAAGGTGAAGGATGAGATTCTTGCTCGAGTAGTTCATTCCAACAATGCAGATACTCTCCTTTCTTCTTGGGCTCCTCATGGCAAGTTCAACACTAGTCTTGCTTATCAATGGTTTAGAACAAAGCATCAGACTCTTCCCTGGGTCCCTGCTCTCAGATCACACTTCATTGTTCCTAGTCATAGGGTCATTACTTCACTTGCTATGCAAAATAAGCTTGCCTCTCTTGACAATCTGGCCATTAAAGGACTGCAAATCATAAATAGATGCATTCTTTGCAAGTCTGATATTGAAAGTTAGGATCACCTCTTCTTCAGATGTACCTTTTCTGCAGAAATATGGACAGGACTGATTCACTGGATTAAGCTTGGATGCAGTACTCAAGATTGTAAGCTAATTCTTAGCTGGTGTGCTAGTAGACCACACAGACGACATTGGAAGAATGGGTGGATATGTAGCTGCCTTGCTGCTGCTTGCTTTCACATTTGGCAGGAAAGAAACACAAGGGTCTTTACAGGATTGGAGCATACTGCTCAGCAAGTTCTTCAACAAATCAAAATTTCAGTTAGTATTAGAATTCTTAGCAAAGTTCACAAGGCAAAGTGTAGAAATGCCATTCTTAGTCTCAATGGTTTCCAAAATTAATTTTTTGGAATTAGTGGGTAATTCTTTGTAAAGAAATTGTCCTTTTTTTTCCCTATATGGATGAATAAGAAGGACTATATATTCTTGCAAAAAAAAAAAAAAAAAAAAAAAAAATAATAATAATAATAATAATTACGTGATCCTAGTGAAATCGCTGCCCCTAAACTTATGAAAAATTGGCAGATATATATTTTGCGAGGATTGCTGCTACTGCAGAATCTGTATTCTCTTTGACACCGCGTCAGCTTGCATTGTGGAAGTCCCAGTTTGGTGCCCACTCCTCTGATTGGTTGCGTGCGGTTCCTATCTCTGGGTTGGGTCAGACTATGAACGGGAGGACTTACCGTAGTGTGCTGGGATATCGCCTTGGTGTCCCGTTATTCACGGTATCTAGGCCTTGCCCTGCTTGCTCTCGGGTTTTTGCTGGTGATATTTATGGGGACCACGCTGTTTCTTGTACTAGTACTGTGGGGGTTAAGCATCGGCATAACCTCGTTCGTGACACCTTATTCGACATATGCTATAGGTCTGGTATTTCTTCGGGTAAGGAGGTTGATATCGGTTTGGTTGACGGGCATGGCGGATCTCTTCGACCTGCGGATTTCCTACTTTATTCGTGGGATAGAGGGCGTGATGTGTGTGTTGATTTGACAGGGTCTTCCCCCTTGACTCAGACTGGGATGTCTGATTTTGTGCCGGGACGGGTTGTTGCTGATGCTGCTCAGCGCAAATGTACTAAGTATAGGGACTTATGCGCGACTGCTGGCTATGGTTTCCTACCCTTCTCTTTCTCTTCGCTTGGAGAGCTGGGCTCGGATGCTGTTGACTTGCTTAAGCGGATCCAGAAATTCTCGGTATCTCAGGATGCTGGGGCTCGGGTGGCCGCTTATATCTTTACTAGGCTTACTTTCTCTATGACTAAGGGGGTGGGGCCCAGATTGTCTCTCGGCTCCCTACCAACTTCTTGTAAACTTTACATTTTATTTTAATGAAAGTTACGCGCATCTTATAATAATAATAATAATAATAATAATAATAATAATAATAATAATAATAATCATAATAATAATAATAATAATCATAATAATAATCATAATAATCATAATAATCATCATCATAATAATCATCATAATAATCATCATAATAATCATCATAATCATCATAATAATCATAATAATCATAATAATAATAATCATAATAATCATAATAATAATAATCATAATAATCATAATAATAATAATAATAATAATAATAATAATAATAATAATAATAATAATAATAATAATAATAATAATAATAATAATAATAATAATAATAATAATAATAATAATAATAATAATAATAATAATGATTTGAAAAATTTGAGCGTTTAGTGAGAGAGAGAGAAGGCGAGCGTTTAGGGCATCTGCTTGCTGCTGCGGTTGCCGTTGTCGGGCTTCCTGTCCACCACCATTTCCACCAGGCCACCCAGACCTCACGTCGCCGGCGGTGGTGGGGTTGGTGGTTCGTTTTTAGAGTAGGGTTGAGAGGGAGGAGATCTTGCTGGTTTTACTACTTCCTCCTGCCGCCTTGCCACCTTAGCACGTCGACGGGCACCTTTTCGGCCGCCTCCACACGTCGATCCTGACGACGACTGTTGCCAGAGGCTAGGGCGCACTGTTGTGGTGTTTCCGCCTGGCAGTGGGGTTTTTGGGTCTTGCGGGTTTTCGCGGCCGTTGCTTGGAGGCTGCGTTTCTGGTGGCGTGGGGGTCTTGTCGCCTGGAGGCTGTGTCTGGTGGTGTGGCTACCGTACTCTCTGCCGTCTGCGACCTAGCCATTAACACGGCACGCGCCGGCTGTGGTAAGGTTGTGTGTTTTATCGCGTCGGCGTCGATTGTGTTGGTGGAGTCTGCCGTGGTGCTGGCTGTGTTGAGTGTCGCCGTGGTGGAGGGTTATGGGTCGTTGTGAGTTATGGGTCACGGTGGTGATGTGGTTGGTGTTGGCCGTGTGTCTCAGCCGTGCCCTAGCCTTGCATGGGAAACTTTAGGGTTTCTATTTTAATATTAGGTATTATTTTCCTTTTCTTTATCATGCCTGTTTTAGTACGATTTCCTTGTCCTTTTTCTGGTATTCATGGGTGTCCGAATGGAGGTGGTAGGGGCCTTACTAAGGCCGCCTGGCGAAAGCATTTTCAGGATCGACATTGTATTGACGGTGCTATGGGTCTTACCCGTCAAACTCTTACTGATAGTCTGACGGTTTTCTCTAATGCCGAGATTACTTTAAAGCGGATGGGGCTTTGGTTGTGTGGGGAGTGCTTTAAAACCCATCCGTTTCGTTCTAGGTGTCGGCGTGGTCGAGGTGACTTTGTTCCGCCTCCGGATTGTGGTGATGGCATCGTTAGTTTTTTTATTCATGGTATCCCTAGACCTCCGGCTCCGTCTCACTCGGTTCTTTCATCTGATGTTGGGGTTGAGCTTGTTCATTGGTCTGTATCGTCGCTTGACCGTTTATTTTGTTTGGGTCATCGCACCGTGAAATCTATTCCTCCTAAGTGCCGTCTTGGGTTTGCTCGGGTTCTGAAGGGGGTCTTGGATGATGTGGCTGACTCTCCTGGTGATCTCTCTTGCTGGGTTCGTTTGCTTGTGTTGCCTATTTGTCTGCTTAAGACCTTCGCTCCTCGGAGTAATCTTGAGTGTAGGACGGCTGTTAGGCGACAGTGTCAGGAGGAGAGTATTACTAGGGCTATTCTTGCTTGGGGGGTGCCTGGAGGGGGGTTGCAGCTTTTACAGGAGTGTTTGGCTGAGGTTCCTCCTTCGTTGTGTGTGGAGGAGGATCTGGATTTGAGTGAGCAAAACCTTCGCCAGTGTCGGCGGAAGATTTGTGATGGTCATTATACTGCTGCTGTTAGGGTGCTTTCTTCCTCCGGCGTCGCCCCATACACTGATGCCACTCTTTGTGCTTTGCGTGAGAAGCATCCTGTCGCCCCATCTCCTTCATTGCCTCCTTTGCCTGTGGATCATCATTCTCTTGTTGCCTCTTCGGCAGTGGTTTTGGATATGATTCGTGGTTTCCCGCGTGGCACTTCTTGCGGGAGGGATGGACTTCGTGCCCAACACCTTCTGGACTGTTTGAGTGGTGCTGCTGTGGCTGTCTCAGACGATTTGATCGCTTCTATTACTAGGGTGGTAAATCTTTTTCTGGAGGGCCGGTGCCCTGTAGCCCTGGGTGAGTACATTGCTAGTGCTCCGCTCACGCCGCTTGTTAAACCAGGCGGGGGTGTTCGCCCTATCGCTGTTGGCACTGTCTGGAGACGTCTTGTCTCTAAGGCTGGTGCTCGTCTGGTTGGTCCTTCGTTGTCTGCTTATTTTGCTGGCCTTCAGTTTGGGGTTGGGGTGTCCGGTGGAGGAGAGGCTATCTTGCATGCCTTGAACCGGCTCATTGAGGCCCGTGGTGGTGATGTGGGACTGTCTAGGTTGCTAGTTGATTTCCAAAATGCTTTCAATCTTGTTGATCGTGTGACTATGCTACAGGAAGTCCGCCGTCGTTGTCCGGTTCTTTCCCGTTGGGTGGAGTTTTGTTACTCTAGCCCTGCCCGTCTTTATTATGGGGAGCATTGTTTGTGGTCTTGTCAGGGTGTCCAGCAGGGTGATCCTTTAGGGCCTTGCTTTTCGCTTTGGTTTTGCATCCCCTAGTGTGCAACATCCGGGATTCCTTTGATCTTACGTTGCAAGCGTGGTATTTGGATGATGGCACCATTGTTGGGGACACTTTAGAGGTGGGGAGAGTTTTGGATTTGATTATGGCAGATGGGCCTCGTTTCGGTCTCCATCTTAATGTGGCTAAGACTGAGGTCTTTTGGCCTATTGAGGATCCTCGGAGTCGGCTACCCGGTGTTTTCCCCCCTTCTATTGCTCGGCCCTTGCGTGGTGTCTCTGTTTTGGGTGGACCTGTCAGTACTTGTCCCATTTTTGGCAGTGAGCTTGTGGCGAGGAGAGTGACTAAGACCGTTGAGCTTATGGACTTAGTCGCGAGGAGTGAGGACCCGCAATGTGAGTTGCTTCTTCTTCGGGCCTGTACTGGTATTTCTAAACTCTATTTTTCCCTCCGTACTTGCTCCCCGGGGGTCTTTTGGTCTGTCCATCTTCGCTTTGATGCAGCGCTTCGTTCTAGCTTGGAACGTATTGTCACCGCGTCTGGGCCTGGTTTTGGGGATTGGCAGTGGCGCCTTGCCACTTTCCCTTTTCATCTGGGTGGGCTCGGTGTTTATGCTGCCGGGGATGTTTTTCATTATGCTTTTCTAGCGTCCCGTTTGCAGTCTGCTGATTTGCAGGCTAATCTACTTCGGTCTTCAGGTATTGTGGATTCTGGTCCTACTTTCGACGATGCCTTGCGGGTGTTCTCTGAGACTACAGGTTCTTCCTTTTTACGTGATCCTAGTGAAATCGCTGCCCCTAAACTTATGAAGAAACTGGCAGATATATATTTTGCGAGGATGGCTGCTACTGCGGAATCTGTATTCTCTTTGACACCGCGTCAGCTTGCGTTATGGAAGTCTCAGCAGGGTGCCCACGCCTCTGATTGGTTGCGCGCGGTTCCTATCTCCGGGTTGGGTCAGACTATGAACCGGAGGACTTACCGTAGTGTGCTGGGGTATCGCCTTGGTGTCCCGTTATTCACGGTATCTAGGCCTTGTCCTGCTTGCTCTCGGGTTTTTGCTGATGATGTGTATGGGGACCACGCGGTTTCTTGTACTGGTACTGTGGGGGTTAAGCATCGGCATAACCTCGTTCGTGACACCTTATTCGACATTTGCTATAGGTCTGGTATTTCTTCGGGCAAGGAGGTTGATATTGGTTTGGTTGACGGGCATGGCGGATCT
>JAIUZE010020907.1:0-12268 GCA_022085475.1 Heliosperma pusillum
ACAAGACAAAATAGTGCTCAAACCGTATCATTTGTAAAAACCGACTCAAAGTGGAACATACCAAAAACCTTCACAAAACATGTGATACAAGCGAATGAAATATCATATATCCAAAACATTAATATTATAAGTCACTACGTAAAATTATACGATAAACGAATCATGCGAACAATTTTAAATTATGAGTTTTAGAAGTTATAAGAAAAATATACAGTCGTAGCGCCGGCCGGTCAGGGGACCGGCGGCCAGTACCCTGGCCCGCGCAACAAGCTAAAATCCAAAAATCACCAAAAATAGGGCATGTGTTCCTGGCCGATCGAAGGACCGGCGGCCGGGCACCCGGCCAGGACCACCCCTATACAAAAATTCCAACATCACTACTGATGTGTTCCCAGCCGGTGGGCAGACCGGCGGCCGGTCACCCGGCTAGGAGCACAACTCCACCCGAGAGCCTTCATTACTTGTTCAATTCATTTTAATTCTCATAATTCACTTCTAATAATTATCAACAATCAATATTCATCATCAACAATCATCAAATAACAACAATCATCATTCATAACATGAATCCTAAGCTTCTAATCGTATTCTAAATACGCATTCTAGCATATAAAGCATGTAAAACACGTAAATGATATCCAGTAACCCTTCACCGTTACCTTTAAGCGTCTTCACTACTCGTCAAGCTCCTCTTAAATTAGGAAATAGTCTTTGTCGGGATCTTGGATGTCACCACCTACAAATAGATCATAAAAGATGAATTTACTTCACCTTGAGAAAGACGGAAAGTTTGAAAAGCGAGAAAGACGATACTTTTATTATCAATACGGATAGAGGAAGGTAAGAGGGGAAGAATGAGACAAACTTACGCGAATTTAAGCAAAGAACGAAAGAGCTACGATGATTCTAAGAATGGAAAGATTATGGAGGCAAGGGTTTCTTTGGTTTTGCTTAAGGAAGAAGTAAGGTTGAATTGTGTTGTGTGAATGAGAAATAGGTTAAGGGAGTGTGAGATGTATAAGGAAAAAGTCAACAAAAGTCAAACTCGCCTTAAGACGGGATTCTCTTGGAATCTCGCGGAAATTCCAAATACGAACTCGGAAATTCTAAATTCGACTCGGAAAATAAAATTTACGATTAGAACTATAATTCACTGAAAAGTAACCGTGAAATATTTTCACTATAAAAATAGGGTACATTTCCGGGTGTTACACAAAAATCCAGATTATTAAAAAAGAATTAGAACAATAAAATAAAATAAAATAACCCACTAAGTAATATATTAGAAAACAAACTTTAATCATCGTCTTACTCACCATTGTTATGTCACTTTTTGGTCGAAAGGAAGATGAAGATGGTGATAATAACATAATTAAAAGGACGGTTTTTTTATTATTGAGAAATTTAGAGGAGTTTTTTAGAAAGAGGATATAATTGTTTGAACAAAAGAAATATAAATGAAACGGAAATTGAGATTTTGACTATTTGGTGAGATGTTGGAACAAATTTTGAATGCTTCATTGGGACTCTAAACGAATATTCTTCCTTTATACCTAAAATGTCAAATCCTATACCCTAGTCACATCCACCTTTTTTTTACGTCAATGACACACAAACCCCACATGGTTCTTCTTTTACCATATTAATACAATATGGTATCTATTCGACCCGTCTCACACTTAAGACGGATACCTTCCGTCTTAAGGAAGACTAATTGATGAAAGAATCCATCTGATTACTTTTAGAATTGTTAGTTGCTTTTGCATCTTGATGTTGATCTCACGGGGGTGATTTTGCCGGAAAAGACCCTATCTAGAGCAAAGAGATCAGATGCCATTCTTGTAGGGCTATTAGAGGGTTAATGCTTGTAAAAAGTTCTTGTATTGTTTTCAAGCTGTTTAGCTTGATCTCAGGGGTTCTAACATGGCTTTGAAGAACCATAAGTAAAAATGGGATAAGCTTGAAAAGAAGCTGAAGTCATAGACGAGCTTGCTTCAGTTTCGATCAGGTCTTGATGTTTTTACTACTT
Organism: Heliosperma pusillum; assembly: GCA_022085475.1. Lineage (NCBI taxonomy): Eukaryota > Viridiplantae > Streptophyta > Magnoliopsida > Caryophyllales > Caryophyllaceae > Heliosperma > Heliosperma pusillum. Next base: position 2,030 of record JAIUZE010020907.1, read on the forward strand.
TAGTGTGCTTTATAGTTATTGTTGCTCAAGTTAATTGATGTTACTCTTATTAGAAAGTCAATTGCTTTATAGTCATTGCGTAGACCAGTGTTTTAGTACTAGCTTGGTGATTATTCTGAAGTTTCAAGATCCTATGCAAACAAGAACTTTACAATCTATTTATGTTTGCCTTTACATTTCTACTAGAAAGACGGGGAGTCTTTGAACAATCAAATGGAGTTGCTTTTTCCTTTGTTTATCTTCCTCGCCCTCTATTTACTGTGGTTCTTAATAAAAGTTTTAATGTTTTCTTGGGATGACATTTAGTACTTTTTTCAATGTCAGATGGTTATGTAACTTTAAAAATGTTTCTGGTTGTTTTACTTAAGGGTATTACAGTATCTTTATTATTGTGATTTTCGCTTTCTCTACTTTAAAATTTTTATATAGAATACTTTTCTACCTCATGTGTTTTCTCTTAATGTGCTTCTATTGGTGGTACATTACTTCATAACTCATGTTATATTTTATATTATTCAATTTCTCTAATACGTTTGAGTGCATGTGGTTCTTACTGCAGTGTAAATAATCTGAGCTGTTATTTGAGTATGTAAAGAAGGCAACTGTTTAATTACCTTTCCGATAGACTTGAAGTTCTGAAACCTCGTAATTTAAAAAGAATAAATACTCTATCTCAATTGCTTAACATGACTTTGATAAGCATTAGGATTTTTGCTCATGTTATATCTATCAATTCCTCTTTGTTTCATTTCATAAATGTTAAACGAAGAAATGAAGGATATTATGTGACATTGGACCGCGAAAGCTCTAATTTTAGGTGCCATCCTCAATATGTTTTAATTTTTTAAGTACCGCTACTATGCTCACTGAACTGTTTGATATATTATTATCATATATCTTGGTCACTAATGAATTTATAACTTTATTTTTGTAGATATACTGCCTTCACCACAACTCTGCAAGTGGTTGGTCTGACCTCTAATACTATGACTGTTTAGAATAGTTTGTTAGTGCTTATAGTGATGAGATTTTTATGTCTACTTTAATTGTTATTCCATTTAATGTATGTGGTAATCTTATATTTACTTACCCAATACTTTGTGCATGGAAGAGAATGAAGATTCATTTTCATATGAACATACTTCAATCAACTTTGATGGCATACATACTCTAGGTTGGATTCCACTTCCCAAATGTTCGGCTCGCATTCAGGTACACTAGTTGTAAAATTGTTACTACCTTAACAAGAATAAACTTTCTATAATGCTTTAGAGTTTCCATTTTCACTCTTGTATCATTTCTTTAACAATTTACTTAATGGTAAATTGACTAGGCGTGCACTTTTTGGATACATGTACCATTATGCTTAAGCAGCTGGATTGTAGATGTCAGTGAAATCTTCGATTCTTTGAAATGGGAAAAGATACAATGTCATATTCACAAGATGAAATTGACGAGGAGCAGTATTTAGGAGCGATCTATTTCTTGAATGTTTATTAATATGATGTACTTCATTAGTTTGTGTAGATGATCAGTTTGGTTGTATAAATAGAATAATGGTATGTATATTTTATTTTGCAAACTAGTCAATTATGTTGGTCTCAATGATGAAAGGAATGTAGTTTATTTGCTAATAAATACATTTATTAATTTTTAAACAAAATTGAACAACAGACAACAGACTTTACTTAAAGCTGATTTCTATTTATGCATTATACATCAGTTTTTAGTAAACATATGATGCGTATGCATGGAATACGCATCAGATAAAAATTAAACTGATGTCTATTTTCGAATAGACATCGGCCTTAAGACTGATGTATAAGCGTAGAGAATATACATGTGTCAACTGTGCATCGGTAGAAAATCCGATGCCTATTAATGAAAATGAATGATGTCTATGATGATTTTTTTAGTAGTGTATAAATACACATAACTACTTAATTTCTTACTCAATTCTCCTAATTCTTAGTCCATTCTTCCCTTTTCCTTGTTCTCTATCTTACAAGGTAAGAAATGTTCAATCTTTCTCATGTCTCTTTTTACCCATCTTTTTCAAGGATGAGTTTTCCTAATGTTTTTATGCAAATTTGTAGGAGGAGACTTGCAAGATCCGGATAGAGACTACTTCTTGGTTAAGGAAGGGCTAGAAGATTTAATAGCAAAGATAATGTTGACGGGTTACTCGATATCACAATTCTATGTGTTCTCTATGTGTTTTATGGTAGTAATCATGATAAAATTGGAGTATTAGTTAGTTCTTGACATGAATTATTGCTCTTACATGTTGAAATATTGAATTATGCTTCATATATCTTATTATGCTGGAAGTTAGTGTTTGTTGTGCTAATTCTCCTTTCTTATGGTATGAAAATGCTTTAAAGACACTAATATTAGATTAATTAGACCTTTGGCATATATGATGGATGCGTTAACACTCATATGTTGTGTGTAAAGATGATTAATGATTTTGTGTGTAATGATGATTAATGACCTTTGGCATATATTAATGGGTTGAGTTTGTATGCCTTAAAGATGACGTTAGGTAGCATTTTCGGAGTAAAGGAGCCTCAGTCGGCCGACCGACTGGAAGGCCCCTGTAACCTTCTGTTTTGTTTTTTTGTGGATTTTTGATGAAGGGTAAGTCCTAGCCGGCCGACCGGCTGGGAGCTCCCTGTAACGTGGTTGATTTTTGAAGTTGTGAAATCTGTCCTAGCCGGCTGACAGACCGACAGTCGCCGGTCGACAGTCAGCCGACCGGCTGGGAGTACCCTCTATCCTTGATTGAAATTTTTGAAGTTTGCCTTGATACATAATCAGCCGACCAACCGACTTGGAGGCCTTTGAATCTTTTATGAAAAATTTGAAGTATGCCTTGGTCCCCAGCCGGCTGACCGGCCGCCGGTCAGCTGACTGGCTGGGAACCCCATGTTTCCATTTATGTGTTTTTTGTTCATAGCTTAGTCGCCCAGCCAGCCGGTCAGCCGCCGCTTGCCTGGCCGGCTGGGGACCCATGTAATGCCTTATTCTCCCTTTCTCATGTTAACTCATATGCAACGGTTTTTATGATTCGTTTACGTTCTAATCTTAGAGAACGACTTTGAATATTTAAATAAGAACTATATTGTATCTCACATGATTTATTCACATGTTTAGTGATGGTTTTGGAAGGTTAACTCATGTGAGTCTTGTATGCTTCGAGTAGTCGATTGAGTCTTGGTTGTTGAATGTTATGGAACTCTTTTTGCTCGTTTGTATCCTTATACTCGTTAGAATTTATGTTAAATCAATAAGGGTGCATTCGATGTATGTTAGTGGGGATATAACGACGTTATTGGGAGGCGAACGCTTAGCGTTGAACGAGCTGACTGTCAAATGTTGTATCCTTTGGAGGTGGTGTCTTTGCATGTAACGAACTTTCATGACGTTTGCTTGATCCTTATTTCCGTTGGTCGTACTGCCGGAGTATGAGTAGTTGTTATTGTGATAACCTTGTTGGTCACCCTGCCAATATTTGTATACTTATTCTTTGTCCGCTTCTGTCGTTGGCCGCCCTTTCCGGATTTGGGGTGATCGGCGTCTGTTTTGTTGACCGAGTCTTGGATGTGTGCACGCCTAGCCACAAGTCGAATCGGGTACACGCCTTGTCCCTATATTCTGTCCAGACTTAGATTAGGACCGTACTATTATCGTAGTCCTACCGGAAGGATTAGAGTGTCGAGTCATATTGTCATGCTATGTGCAGATGCGAGTGCGTTTCACTTACCGTGAGAGTGTGTTTGTATTACTTGGTGATGATATTGGTTACGTGATAATGATATTGTATATATATGATAATGATATTGTTTATATGTGATAATGATATTGTTCATATATGATGGTGATATTATTTATATATGATGATGATATTCTTTATATATAATTATGATAATGTTGATCCTCACATGCTTATAATGTCTCTATAGAACGATATGATAATGTATATTTATATGCGTTGGTTATGTTCATTTTAATGCGATACGGCTGGAAGAACCCCAGGTTATTCCCCCACTAACTCTAGCATTCATGTTTCATGAATGTACAGGTACTAGTTGGTTCATTTTGGGGTGGAGTCTGTGTGAGCTAGCGGGAGTTGACTTTCGACGTTTTACCTTGCGATTAGACTCTAGTTTTCTAGACTCACATTTGTTTTGAGAGACTATGTCTCCCCTTTGTAGCTACTTTATTTATTATTGGTTTTCTTGACATTTTCTCGTACCATTGCTTGCATGTAAAATGTTTTAAAAACCCCGTATTTCCGCTACATTTATGCATGCGATGTTTGATACACTTTCTGCTTTTGCGTGGGTTGTCACACATCAAACTAGTGGTTTCATAACCAACAAATATGGAAGCCTAATACAACTTATTAATGACCACAAACTTCCCAATTTCCATCCAAATACAATATATATTACAATATTAACACTGTTTAGTGAAGATGGTAGCATTGTTCTGGGAAATTGGTTACATCTTGGTTATGAAATGTAATTAGGATTTACATATTCCCATATATCGCTTGTCAACTTAAACTAGTAACATATTAGGCTTTTCTAACTTCATAATCAAGATCAACATTTCATGTCAGATATTTCAGGACTTAACATAAAAAAAGTGGTAACACTGTTTGAACAAAATGGTAGCATGGTTCTCATCATATACAAGCACATTATAACTATTGGTCAATATTTATTGCCATTAATTCGAGATACAAAACTGCTAACATTGTTCAAACAAAATGGCAGCATACTTTTCATTATATACAACCATGTTTTAATTATGGGTCAGTTTTAATTGTTGATCGTTATTTTAAGATAAAAATAGTAAGATTGTCACGTTCATTAGTGAAAATGGTCACATCTTGGTGAAGACTGAAAACAAGAATTTACATATACCCCATTAACTTATTGTCAAATTAAACTGGTAACATATTACACTTTTCTGAATTCTTAATCAATATCAACACTTCATGTCAAACTTTTCATCACATGTCATCAAAAGAGCTGGTAACATTGTTCAAATAAAATGGTAACATGGTTCTCATGATATATATAACCACATCATATTTATGGGTCAATATTTATTGGACATTAATTCAAGTTACAAAACAAGTAACATTGTCCAAATAAAATGGTAACATGTTTCTCAACATATACAACCATGTTCTAATTATGAGCCAATAATAGTTATTTGTCGTTATTTCAAGATGAAAATGGCATCATTGTAAAATAAAACTGGTAACATTTTAAAATCATTTTAGAATTATCTGAATCTGACAACATGCCCAACAAAAATGGTAACATATTACACTTCTCAGCTTTCATAAACAATATCTATAATTCATGTCAAAATTTTCATCACTTAACCAAGTTTAAATATTAATTTAGCAAAAAAAAAGGACGTAAACAAAATGAACAAAAAAAATGATGTATACAAGATGAACAAAATTTAAATACCATCTTTATCTCCCGCTGCTTTAGTCGCTATTTTAGACTTCTTATTTGAAGGAGTCCTATTTATCATGTAATTTGTTGACATTGTCGTTTAATTTTTTGTTGTTTGAAAAACGGGGAAATGAGTGAGGAGAAAGAAGTGAACAAGTGTAGAGAGAGGAGTACGAAAGAAAGACTGTGAATTGAGATTGACTGAACAAGTGAGTATGAGGTAAGATTGTGTGGTTAATTTACTGTAGGATTGCAAAGTCATAAATGACTCGACATGTCATTCTACTTTATGTCAACTCTACAAGGCAACCTATGCAACACCCTACATACAACCACCTTAACTTGCAAGTATCCGAATTCCAGCTCATTGACCCATATCCCCAAATATAGTATCAACCTGATCCGTCTTATTAATAAGACGGATAATCTTAGTTTTAAGTAAGACTAATTGATATAATTAAGCATTAATTTGACCATTTAACAATTAAAGATACAGATAACTTGATAAAAACTTAATTTTTAAGTGATAATTTGACCATTATATCAATATATAATGGTCATAGAATACTCATTTAGCAAATTTTACAATTCCTTATAAATTTAATTAGTTAATTACATATATCCCGCACTATATGTAAACACCTCAATAAATTTAGTAAATTAACATTTAATAAATAAATTTCATCACATTTAATCATATTAAATAAGATATATGATTTATTAGTCAATTATCATATAATTGATTAATAAATCTATCTGGTCCGAGTTCCAAACTCGCTTATCAAATATAAAACTCACTTGACTAATAATAATTCAATAGTCTTAAGGGAATATTTAAAATGTATCATATACAAATATTTAGTTTTTCATTAGGGCTCCATCTTATAGGTATGACCTAAAGGGATCAGCTGATCACCGCCGTCATACGACAATAACGTCAAACGTTGAGCAACTTACAAGTAAAAATAAAAAATATATCCCGAGTATTTTTTTTGGTTTAAATGTAAGAATGTATTAATCTAGAAAGGTATCGGAATACATCACATCACATCTTGTGACGACCCGACTCAACCGACTCAGGCCGCACACAAAGGGAAACATACAACCCAACAACGGTAGGTCTTGCTTGCGACGGATCGGATCTTGCGACGGGTATTTTGTGAGAGGAAATGGGTAGAGGGGACAAGGTGGGTACCCCCCATGTGCTCTCCACTCACCCTTGATGGGTATTTTGTGAGAGAATATGGTATCCGTCTTAAGCTTGTGACGGATAGTGTCCGTCACAAATGAGAATTTGTGACCCAACAATAGTGAACAAATCAAAGGAGCCGACCCAATGAAAGAAAAGGACAACAAAAAGACATAATAAGAGAATCAGAAAATCAAAACCTAATCTATTTACTATCCTCGATCCACCATCTTCAAATCTTCCTCTATCCACATCCAATCTTCTAGTTTTCCGATCTCACGCTTATTCGCTACCTCAAGCTATTCACGAAAGGTTTGTCTCGTGTAGCTAGGGACCTCTCATCATGTGGCTCAGTCTCATCCTCATCTCTGCAATAATGAAGTATGCTAGTGTTTGAGGGTGTATCAGTCGAACCTCCACTCTACTCAAGTTGCGTCGTCTCCATATATGGTACATGCATGCATTGATAGTGGCATTCATCATCCCCTTGCTCAAGCTCGTGCCTTTTTTTTCTTAGCCTTCAGGTTAGGATATTCTGTCGAGGTATCTTCATTCTAATCCACTCACTGACCGTGGTACGGTACTCGCAATTAAAAAATAGGCGATCCTCTTTTTCTATGCCATCTCCACAGAGAAAGAAGGTATTGTCCAAAGTAATCCCTTACTGCGAAAGCTTAGCATTTGTGTTCATATTATGATGATGGTAAATCCATGCTAAGTGGCTATGTTTGGGAATGGTCTATTTGTTCCAAATAAGACCATACCAATTGATTTTTTCAGCCTTGTCTCGCATGTATTCATACCCCTTAGCTGTTGTGTACTTTTGATCACAAGATTGATTCCAAAGATGTTGTTCATATGGGTCTACTAATAAGTCTCTTACCTAGCAAACTTTACGCCAATACCAGTTATTAGCAGGTTTAGCTTTGTAATTAAGCTAGTTCTCACCCTTGATGTAGATGTGATTGACCCATTTCACCCATAAATGATCTGACTTTGAAGCTATCCACCAGACTAGCTTTCCAATTGCAACTTTGTTCTAGATTATGTCATTCTTGAGTCCCAATCCCCCTTCCTGCTTTGGCTTACATATTTTATCCCAGGAGACTAGTGGGGATCTATTATAATCAACTCCCCTATCCCACAGGAAATTCTTGCATATAGATTCAATCTTTGCAATGAGTCCATTAGGTAAGATGGACATGGAAACCCAGTAGTTATGGAATGTCTTGAGCACTGCCTTGACTAGTATTAATCTCCCTGCATAAGACATTGTTTTTATTCCCAAGCTCCTGATTTTGTTTACAATCTTATCTATCCGAGGTTTGCAGTCATGAGCATTCAGTTTAGTAGTTTTCATAGGGACCCCAAGGTACATGAAAGGTAGTATAGCTTCCCTTCAACTAGACCTGAAACTTGGAGTATTTTTTTTTCAAATCCTCTTTTACACCATAGAAATAAGCACTAGATTTCCCTTGACTCATCTTCAGCCCTAAGGTCCTTAAGAAAGTATAAAAAGTTTTAATAATCACCATCATGAAAGTTACATCACCTTTACTAAACAGTAGTAAATCATTAGCAAACATAAGATGAGTAAGCATCTTGGGTCTACACAGAGGATGATATTTGAAATTTGTGTTCTCTGTGGTGTGATCTAGAAGTCTTGTAAGTTATTCTGACCAAAAGAGGAGACATAGGGTCACCTTGTCTCGGACCTCTTTGCCCTTTAAAAAAAACCAAAGGTTCCCCCCATTAGGATTAAGTGTATATGTGGCAGTGGATACACATTGCATCAGCCAAGTAATGAATTGTATAGGAAAGTTGAGAGCTTTGAGCAATTGACTTAAGAAATCCCACTCAATAGTATCATACGCTTTTTGGAGATCCATTTTGATCACGCATCTGGGGAAATACCATTTCTCTCATATAGCTTGATGCGATCTTGGCATATTAGGATATTCTCCATGATACTCCTTCCTCTAATGAAACCTGCCTTATTCTAAGAAATCAGATCAGGTACGATGCGTGCCATTATGTTACAGATTACTTTAGAGATGCATTTGTAAACCACATTCCAGCAGGTAATGGGTCTATACTGAAGTATTGTTGTGGGTCTGTCCACCTTAGGCACTAAAGTAACTAGAGTATTATTCAGCTAGTTGAGTAGGCACCCAGAATAAAAAATATCCAGAATACCTTTGGTCACATCGCCTCTTACAGTCTCCCAGGTATCCTTACAGAACTTGCTAGAATAGCGATCAGGTCTAGGGGCCTTATCATTGGGAATATGAAAGCTAATGTCTTTGATTTCCTCAGAAGAAATGGGCCTCAAAAGAAATGGGCCCATGTTTGAGCAATTTCAATTTCCTCACTACTTTGTACATAGGTGTCCCATAATAGTTCTTGTTCTAAATATTATTAACCTCAGTATGGAAATTTAGAGCTGAGCTCCACATGTGAAAATACTTGAAAGGTCTGTTATTATGTTGTTGTTTTACTCACTTACGATGGGGTATGATCATAGTGCCCCTCAGGGAGGAAAATAGCATACCAATCTAGAAACTAACCCATCCAATCATAGTTCACAAAGAACCTATCCAATCTGCTATAAACCCAAGTCTTAGGAGGTTGTTGATTGTGTATAAAAGGCCCAAGTAGCTTGGATATCCATTACTTCACACACTTCCAGAAAATCTTGAAAAGGTTCAGCATCATACATGTAAACACTGCCCCCTAACCTCTCATTAACCTGAAATAAACAATTAAAAGCCCCTCCAATTGCCCATGGACCATGAGTCTATCCAGCCAGTCTCCTCAGACTAATCCACAAGTTATCTCTATCGCTAGCTTCATTAAAGGTATAAATAACAGTGTAATTAAATTGCTTCTTAAGGATTTTATTAGTAGCCTGCATGTGGATAAACTGAGCATCATATTCTAGAAAGTGAATGTCAAACTGATGTGGTTTCCAGAATACCCACACTCTTCCCTCATGATGATTAGAATTATTAGTTGAGATACACCAATCCTTGAAACTATTAAAAACAGTTTTATTAGAGCTCAAAGTCTTGATTTTGGTTTCTAGAAGACCAAAAAGACCTACATTATTAGCGTGAACAAATTTATTTACATCTTTTTGATTTTCCTCCCTATTCATCCCACTCACATTCCAAAACCCAATGTTCATCATTGATTTAGATTAAGAGGGTCAATACCAGTTATGCCAATCCCTTTCGTTGAGGAGCTAGATCCATTGAGGATCTCCATATAAGTTGGAGTATTCTGAAGCTTCCTACTAAAATCTATACCCTGTCTGGTGACCTTGAGATTCCTGACAAGGGACATTGTCCCATCTAAATTTAGAATTACCTTAGTAATTGGGGTAGACTCCAGATTATGTGATGGTGTTTTGTTTGCTTCCTTTTCTGCAGGTACTGGAGACCTGTTCATGATCTGTGTTGCCTGCTTTGGAGGTATTTGTCTCCATTCTTTTCTGACCACAGTCTGATCTTTTCCCCATTCCTCCTGCAGCTTTCTTTGCCATGGCCAATCTGTTTGCACTTTGTG
>JAIUZE010020908.1:0-26859 GCA_022085475.1 Heliosperma pusillum
ATACACTCAAACCTTAATCAACACGTAATCATGTGAATCAGTTAACAATCGTTAATCCAAACTCTATCAATCCTAGCCGGCTTGCATCTCACCTTCTAGAACTCATAGAATCATACAAACATGAAAGACTTATACTTCTACAAACAGGCATAAGTTCTTAGAACCGTCCATAGTCGATTGTAACTCGAGGCTATACCACAAGGTAGGAAAACATCCTAATCCTAGACTGATCAGACCTAGCGACAACAGCTATTCCATTCCCCGTCCCATGACATAACCGTCTATGAGAAACTCTACTAGGCGACCCCCTCAGCAGAGATGGCTAGTACTTAAGCTGGCTCCCTTCCCAAAGCGGAACTCTTAGGATGCCATGCCCCGACTTGGGGATAAGCCCCCCAGGCCCGGGACACAAAAGCTATTAACCATGAACTATATACTCGTTAAAGACAGTACGGACCTATCAATGTCGTGGTCCAAGCTACTCATTTAGAATTAGCATGGTCAAGACGCCATATACTCATAATTCTCTATGGGTACTTAGTCAACACGACACCAACCATATAATAAAACAGTCACGGGAAAAACATCCTATCATGTGACTAATTTCATATAAAGAATAACCAAATATCATATCGCCTCATATCTACTAAGGCTAAGTCAATAATCAAATAAAACCTTACTTGAAGACAAATCCCCGACCCTAGTCCCGCGACGGGTCATCAGTCAAATCGGGGCTGACTAGATCTTAGTTTGACCAAACCCGTTGGATCAAACCTGCTAGAAACAGAGTCTTTATCACATAGACTTACACATAAAAATCAACATATTCAATACATGTTATTTTATTAACTTCTAACATGTGAATTATTATAACATACCAGAACCCCGTTTGACTTAACTGATATCCAATTAAACTACGATCTCGTCCTATAATTTCTAACATGTGAGAAATAATAATTTTATGAAAAACCTTTTTAATTAAATATTTTACTTATTAATATTTCCCACTTGCTAAATATTACAAAACACGATAAAAATGACGATAACTCAAAAACCGTCACCAGTCCCAAAGTGGGACCCACGGGCTGAGTTGGGCCGGACCCCACATGGGCTTGGATGGGCCCACGGGCCTGTTTTGGCTAAAAATGGCTGTTTTGACAATTTTAATAAAAACCGTTTCTAATTATTTCCCGCATGCTTATCATAATTAAAACCCGTCAAAACAACAACATAACAATCAAACATCGACACAAACACCAAAGACCAACCCCGGACCAAATCCAGACCGGGCTGGACCGGCCTGAACCGGTCTGACCAGGCCTGAACCGGCCGGTCTGGTTCGGTTTTCAGCCCCAATTTCCGGCCACCCAACACGGTCCAACAACCACCACCCCAATTAAATTCTAACATGTTTTTAATTAACAAACATCCATTTTTAAACATCCAATTCAACCATCAATCATACAAAAATCATGATTATAATTAAATCATACTAACATGTCTAGAACACTAACATATTAAAAATTCCATACACCATATAAATCATACTACTTAACATGTTACTACTAAAAATCATTAGTAACCATAATATGAACTAAAACTAAAGATGAACCAAAACTAAAGAAAAACCAAAGCTATGTAACATTTATCCGTCGAGTAACTCGGAATCGTTACCTTAGCTAGCTAAAATCAAGTAGCACCAAAATAATAAGAACTAAGAAAATAAGAAACCCGTCTTCTAATCTTCTCCTAAAATATACGAGTCACAAAACTCGTCTTCAAAATCGTCCCCTATAAGAAATGACAAGAAAAACATTATTAGAACTTAAAATATGAATTCCCATAATTAAAGTGTTGAAAACGATTTTGTCGGAATTGGAAATAAAACGTACTTGAAGATGGAGAGCGAAGAGGAGATTCTAGAAATATAAGTTAGGACGGATTTAATTAAGAAATGAAGGTTTTATGAGGATTTTGCTCAATAACGACGAAGAACAAATAATAACGACGAAGAACAATGAAAGAACGATTGAAGAACATTAATTAGATCGTAATTTGATTGATTGTTAATTAAAAGTTGTTGGTGAGTAATGAAAAGAAAGAAAATATCAAGGCTTAAGAGGGGAAAAAGAGACGTGTGAAATGGAGAGGAATCGGGTCTGTTTTTACGCGATTTGCGGAGTTTAAGTTGGCAGACCGATAAAGTTACAAATATCTTAGATATTTTTATTAGTTTAATCATATTAATTAAAAGATCTAATATGAGTGGAAAAAAAGTGACATGGGGCGTGTGACTCATGTCAAAGTCGGTTTCGGGACTTAAGTTGACCCGGGAATAGTTAAATGACGTTCGGTTAAAACCGTAAAAGTTATTCTTTAAATTCAGAATAAATTCAAAATAGTTATATTAAATTATCATAAATTCAAATAAATCTTAATAAAAATAAATTAAATTTATTATTTTTCAAAATAAAATTTCGGTCTTTAAAATTACGAGGTGAGTCGGAAAAGTCAACGAAAGTCAAAGTCGACTTAAAAGTCAAGAAAAGTCAAAGATGACTTAAAAGTCAAGAAAAAGTTTATGACGACTTAAAAGTCAAGAAAAGTCAATGACGACTTAAAAGTCAAGAAAAAGTCAAAGACGACTTAAAAGTCAAGAAAAGTCAAAGATGACTAAAAACGTGATTTTCATGAAATCTCTCAGAAATTCCAAATACGAACGCGGAATTTCAAAATACGACGCGAAACAATAAATTTTATTTTAAAAACTTAACCTTGCTGAAAAGTATACTTAAGAAATTTTACTAGAAAAATAGGGTACTTTTCGGGTTGTTACATTTTATATAAGAAAACGCAGCAAATACCTCATTTGAGGCGTGTTTACTGTAAAACGCCTCAAATAGAAATAAGAAGACTAGAGCTTCAAAAGCCCAATCTCCTCGGCTCTATCCCCATTTCCCAACTCCCACATACACATTCGCTTACTCCCTTTGCTCGACTCACTCCTCCTTGCCATCGACCACAATCACTCCGCCAACCACCACTAGCGCTCTCCATGCCCGCCCACCACCAAGCTAGCGGACCTGTGCATGAAATTACATATGTTCTACAATCAGTAAGTTCGCTCTTCCATCGATTTCAATCCCAAAATTGCTTGCTTTTGGCTCTCTTTTTTCCCTTTCCAAGCATGATTGTTATTTAGTTACAAGTAATTCAAATTAAGGCTTGTACTTTATGAAAAATCAATTGGGTAGTCGTTAAAAACAAATTTAGAGATAGATCTTGGTGTTTTTAAATTAGGTTTTGTGATTAAATTGGGATTTTTATATAAAATTTGTATAATTCCACAATCTGCGATTTATTTTGTTTATCCTTGATTTATTTGGATGAATCATAATTTTCTCATTCCCTCACTCTTTCTTTCTGCAACAGGAGTTCAAGATCAAATACAAGTCACACTAGCAAGCTCAAGAGGACAGAGTCTAGCAAGGTCAAGGAGTCCACAAAGCAACTCAACCAGCAGCCTAAAACCCTACATGACTAGCTATGATAACCTACTCTACAATCCCAACACTCCCAACAAAAACAACCTGACCCATAGCCAGAGAACAACCCACAAAAACAACCCCAACCCCAACAGACAACAAGAAAACAGCCCAAGTACAATTCAGCCTCAGTCACCTTGGGCAGGGTCCATGGTGAGCTTCTACACCTAGACACATCCAACCAATGCTCAAACTTGGTCCTAGGGAGGGTCCTCTACATTTTTGTCCAGGATTTCTCCTTGAGAAAACGTCCACATAAAAAGTTAGTCTAGGGACCAAGTTCAACAGTCAGATTTCAACCCTTTTTGTGCAGTAGTTCATATGTCACTGTCAACCTTCCCCTTTTGAACAAGCATTGCGTGAGGGACCTTCAGCACATCTTTGGGATCCATCCTACTTCAGTTTGGCTCACAAACCTAAGCTTGAAAGTCCACTCTCCATCCAAGACAAACCTGATCAAACAATTAAGGAAGATTGTCCCTTTAGAAACTACTTTTCTGTTTTTCTACTTTATGTCAGTTTCCTGCAAGTTTGTAGCTGTTATTTTGTTTCATGTTGTAAGCCTTTGTGGCCCTAGATATCTCCTAAACGTCTGAGTTGTATCCTTGTTGCCTATATAAGGCCTTTACCTAATGAAATGCAAATCAGATTTGAGTAAAACTTTAAGAACTGAAACATTGTTTCTGTTTGAACTCTTGGCTGTGTGCTGGAGTATCCTTCCTTTGCTGTGTGCTGGGAAGAGAGTCTAGGTTCTTTGCTGTGTGCTGGGGCCAAGTCTCAACCCTCAACCATTGGCTGTGTGCTTTGGTTAAGGTCCTATCTGTCCTAACCTCTGCATTCAGTCCAGAAATCAAGCCTAGCCAGTGTATTCAGTTCAAAGCTTTGTTTCCTTGTGTTTTGTCTATTTTCCCTATAATTTCAGTGCAAATTGGTTATCAGAGCTTTTGGTTTGTGAGTCCATTTTTCCCCAACTACATTAAAAACACAAAAAACAACCATGAGTGAAGAGAGAGTTGCAGGGCTGGAGGCTACAGTCCAAGGCCTTACCAGAACTGTAATGGAAGTCACAAGATCTGTTAATGAACTCCTTGATGGTCATCTTAACAATGACATGAGGGGAGGCAGGGGTCGAGGAAGGGGAGCACCAATGCCACCTATTGGAGGTAGAAGAAGACCCCACCTGGAACAAGAAGATGCTTCAGAATCAGATGGCTCAGAGCAGGATCAACCAGGGCACCATGACAAAGACCTAAAGGTAGAAATTCCTGACTTCTTAGGTAGCATGAACCCTGATGACTTCCTAGATTGGCTAAGGTCAGTAGAAAGGATCTTTGAATTTAAAGGATACTCTGATAGGAAAGCTTTTAAGATTGCTATTATGAAACTTAAGGGATATGCCTCACTATGGTATGAAAACATGAAAAATCAAAGGAGTAGGGAGGGTAAGGAACCTGTTAAGTCTTGGTCTAAGCTGAAAAAGAAACTCAAAGATAAGTTTGTGTCTAGGGATTACACCCAAGACATGTTCATTAAACTGACACACCTTAAACAAGACCAAAAACCTGTTGAATCCTACTTAAGAGATTTTGAACAACTTACTCTCCAATGTGAGGTTATGGAGAAGCCTGAGCAGAAGATTGCTAGGTTCTTAGAAGGGCTTGATGAGAGGGTGGCTAGCAAAGTTAAATTGCACAACATCTATTCCTTTGAGGAAGCTGTTAACCTGGCCCTCAGGGTGGAGAAACTGGGAAAGGGAAAGACCAGTGCATCTAGAACACCATCAAGAACACCCTATAAACCTTATGTGGGGGCTAGGATAGGAGAACCTGTCATCCCTGCTAAAACACCTGTTACTGTTGACAAAGGAAAAGGAGTTGAGTCTAGCCAAAAGAAAACCATCCCCCTAAAGAAATGTTTCCAATGCCAAGGGTATGGTCACTTTGCTAGGGAATGTCCCACCAAAAGAGCTCTTAGCACCCTGGATGTGGTACATTGGGGAGAGGATGAAATCTTGGTGTGTGATGATGAAATGGAGGAAGCTGAGGTGGAGGTTAATGAGGAGCTGGTGGAACCTGATGCTGGGTTAAGCCTAGTAACATGGAGAGTGATGCATACACAACCTCAACCATTAGAGGAAGACCAGAGGCACCAAATCTTCAGGACTAGGTGTACCATCAAGGGGAGAGTCTGTAATCTGATCATAGATGGAGGGAGTTGTACCAATGTTGCTTCAAAAACCCTGATAGACAAACTGACCCTACCAACCAAGGACCACCCTCACCCTTACAAACTTAGGTGGCTAAACAAGGGAGCTGAAGTAAGAGTTGATCAGCAGTGTGTGGTACCCTTCTCCATTGGGAAGGGATATGTTGATGAGGCTCTGTGTGATGTGCTTCCCATGGATGCCTGCCACCTCCTACTGGGCAGGCCTTGGGAGTTTGATAGAGATGCTGTCCACCAGGGTAGGGAGAACACTTACTCATTCAAGTTTGGGAAGAAGAAGATCATATTGGCTCCTTTACCCCCTACCTTAAAGGGAAATTCACCTCTCATTACAGAAACTGCCAAAGAGGCCTTGTTTTTGAGTGAGTCAGAGATAGTGCAAGAGTTGAGTGACCTGAGGCCAGTGTATGTACTCCTTACCAAAGAAGTTGGGATGATTCCTAGTTATGTTCCTGAGGAGGTACAGGATCTACTGAAGGCCTATGAGGATGTGTTCCCAGATGAGCTTCCTAGTGGGTTACCTCCACTAAGGGGAATTGAGCATCACATTGACTTGGTACCTGGGGCTGTCTTACCCAACAAACCTGCTTATAGAAGTGACCCCAAGGCAACACAGGAGCTACAATCTCAGGTGGGAGAGCTGCTTAACAAGGGTTATGTTAGAGAGTCCCTTAGTCCTTGTGCTGTGCCTGCTCTGCTGGTACCAAAGAAAGATGGAACCTGGAGGATGTGTATAGACAGCAGAGCCATTAACAACATCACCATTAAGTATAGGTTCCCTATACCTAGGCTTAATGACATTCTTGATGAGTTAAGTGGGGCTCAGGTGTTCACCAAAATTGACCTTAGGCAAGGCTATCATCAAGTGAGGATTAGAGCTGGGGATGAGTGGAAAACTGCTTTCAAAACCAAGCATGGGTTGTATGAATGGCTGGTGATGCCTTTTGGGCTCTCAAATGCCCCCAGCACATTCATGAGGCTGATGACAGAAGTACTAAGACCCTATTTGGGGAAGTTCATTGTGGTCTACTTTGATGATATTTTGGTCTATAGCTCCAACAAGAAAGAACACTTGCAACATCTGAAGATTCTATGTGAAATTCTGAGGGAAAACAAACTATTTGGCAAGCTAGAGAAGTGCACTTTCATGCAACCTGAAGTTCATTTCTTGGGGTTCATAATCTCAAAAGAGGGGGTGGCTGTTGATCCTGAAAAGGTCAATGCTATGAAAGACTGGCCTGTACCTAGAACTGTGACTGAGGTAAGGAGCTTTCATGGGCTAGCATCCTTTTATAGGAGATTCATCCAGGGTTTCAGTTCCATCATGGCTCCCATCACTGAATGCATGAAGAAGGGGGAGTTCAACTGGAGTGACAAGGCTGAAAAATCATTCAACTTGATCAAGGAACTACTGTGTAGATCTCCTGTGCTAGGTCTACCAGACTTCAATAAACTATTTGAAGTAGAGTGTGATGCTAGTGGACTAGGCATTGGAGCTGTGCTGGTGCAAGAGAGGAAGCCTATAGCCTACTTCAGTGAGAAATTAAATGGAGCCAGGCTGAACTACTCTACTTATGATAAGGAATTCTATGCAATAATAAGGGCCCTGAACCACTGGGGGCACTATCTGAAACCCAAGCCCTTTGTACTACATTCAGATCATGAGGCCCTAAAGTTTATTAATGGCCAGCACAAGCTCAACCCAAGGCATGCAAAGTGGGTGGAATTTCTCCAATCCTTCTCCTTCTCAAGCAAATACATTGAAGGGAAAAACAATGTAGTAGCTGATGCCCTATCTAGGAGGTCTATGATGCTAACATACATGGAGCAGAGGGTCCTAGGCTTTGAGTTCATGAAGGAACTCTACCTAGAGGATCCAGACTTCAAGGGGGAATGGGAGGTGTACTCAGAGGGACAGCTCAAGAAGGGGAGCAGATACTTAACACATGATGGCTTCCTCTTCCAAGGGAACAAGCTGTGCATTCCCAAAGGACCCTACAGGGGTCTGCTAGTCAAGGAAGTTCATTGTAATGGACTTGCTGGCCACTTTGGGGTACAGAAAACCTATGAGATTTTACAAGATCAGTTCTATTGGCCCAAGATGCTAGGGGATGTGCAGGACACCATTAAAAGATGCAAACCATGTCAATTATCAAAGGCTCACTTCCAAGCAGGCCCCTACACACCCCTACCTGTGCCAAACAAACCCTGGGAAGACATTAGTATGGATTTCATAGTAGCATTACCTAGGACACAAAGAGGAAAGGATGCAGTGATGGTGGTTGTTGACAGGTTCAGTAAAATGGCCCATTTTGTTGCTTGCAAAAAGACAGAAGATGCAATGGGAGTAGCTGAACTATATTTCAAGGAGATAGTAAGGCTACATGGGGTTCCAAGAAGCATTGTATCAGACAGGGACACCAAGTTTATGAGTCACTTCTGGAAGACACTCTGGAAGCTGTTGAAAACAAAACTCCTTTTTAGTACTTCCCACCACCCTCAGACTGATGGACAAACAGAAGTCACCAACAAGACATTGGGCAGGATATTGAGGTGCATCATTGCCAAGTCTCTCAAGGATTGGGATCTGAAACTAGCACAAGCTGAATTTGCATTCAACAGAGCTCCATCAAGCAGTACAGGTAAAAGTCCTTTTGAAACTGTCTATGGTACTAACCCTCTCATGCCTACAGACTTAGCTCCAATACTCAAGAAAGAATTCAGCTATGATGCCAAAGAAAGAGTACAGCAGATGATGAAAATCCACAACCAGGTCAAGCAACAAATAGAGAAGACCAATGAGATGTACAAGTCCAGGGCCAAGGGTCCAAAGAAGGCCAAAGAATTCAAGGCAGGAGACATGGTATGGTTGCATCTGAGGAAGGAAAGATTCCCAGACAAAAGGAAGAACAAACTAATGCCCAGAGCTGATGGCCCCTTTGAAATCCTTGAGAAGATAGGACCCAATGCTTATAAGGTGGATCTACCAGGTCAATATGGAGTACATGGAACATTCAATGTAGGGGACTTAAGCCCTTATCATGGAGAGTCAGAAGATGAGGAAGATTTGAGGACAAATCCTTTTCAAGAAGAGGAGGTTGCAACAGGAGTTCAAGATCAAATACAAGTCACACTAGCAAGCTCAAGAGGACAGAGTCTAGCAAGGTCAAGGAGTCCACAAAGCAACTCAACCAGCAGCCTAAAACCCTACATGACTAGCTATGATAACCTACTCTACAATCCCAACACTCCCAACAAAAACAACCTGACCCATAGCCAGAGAACAACCCACAAAAACAACCCCAACCCCAACAGACAACAAGAAAACAGCCCAAGTACAATTCAGCCTCAGTCACCTTGGGCAGGGTCCATGGTGAGCTTCTACACCTAGACACATCCAACCAATGCTCAAACTTGGTCCTAGGGAGGGTCCTCTACATTTTTGTCCAGGATTTCTCCTTGAGAAAACGTCCACATAAAAAGTTAGTCTAGGGACCAAGTTCAACAGTCAGATTTCAACCCTTTTGTGCAGTAGTTAATATGTCACTGTCAACCTTCCCCTTTTGAACAAGCATTGCGTGAGGGACCTTCAGCACATCTTTGGGATCCATCCTACTTCAGTTTGGCTCACAAACCTAAGCTTGAAAGTCCACTCTCCATCCAAGACAAACCTGATCAAACAATTAAGGAAGATTGTCCCTTTAGAAACTACTTTTCTGTTTTCCTACTTTATGTCAGTTTCCTGCAAGTTTGTAGCTGTTATTTTGTTTTATGTTGTAAGCCTTTGTGGCCCTAGATATCTCCTAAACGTCTGAGTTGTATCCTTGTTGCCTATATAAGGCCTTTACCTAATGAAATGCAAATCAGATTTGAGTAAAACTTTAAGAACTGAAACATTGTTTCTGTTTGAACTCTTGGCTGTGTGCTGGAGTATCCTTCCTTTGCTGTGTGCTGGGAAGAGAGTCTAGGTTCTTTGCTGTGTGCTGGGGCCAAGTCTCAACCCTCAACCATTGGCTGTGTGCTTTGGTTAAGGTCCTATCTGTCCTAACCTCTGCATTCAGTCCAGAAATCAAGCCTAGCCAGTGTATTCAGTTCAAAGCTTTGTTTCCTTGTGTTTTGTCTATTTTCCCTATAATTTCAGTGCACTTTCCTCTTCAAATTCTCATTTTGTTTGATTCAGACTGTTCTACCTTTGATTAGTTTAATAATGTCATTGCCTGGTTGTGTTTTAATATTTCTAGTCTTTAATCGTAAAAAGTGGTATATCTATTTCAGTAAACATGTTAACATCTTTCAAGTTGTGCAAAATTTGTGCAAACATGCAATCAAAAGTTTCCCAGACAATAAATATTTAGGGACTCTAAGTGCGGATGGTTGATCATGAACAGTTGGAGAGTATGTCAATCTTTTGGTAATTACTAGGCTTTAGCTGGTTGAGCCGATTAATGACCATTTTCCATATAAAATTTTTCATACCATGTAAATTACTGATCATGAAGGTATAAATGGGTTACATAAGGTGAAGTGATCTCTGCTGAATCAGCTGTAGGATCTGCTCTTCAGAACTTTGGGCTTTTTAAAGTAAGTCCATTCAAATCACATTTCATTAGCCATTCTTTCTGAACTTTAGCTGTGAAGTCTATTGCTTCACATTATCAAGTCGTTACATTCTATTTCACCATATTTTCCATGTCCTTATATTCATATGTGTTTCTGATCTGGAATGAGTGTTGGAATTTATCTTATTATAGATAAACCAGAATGGTTGGTTATGGATCATGCCTGCGCTGCTTATTCATTTTCTCAGGTCATTTCTTTAGTAACATACCTACTGTATTTGTTAAAGCCAATTGAACTTTTGCTATTTGTTTGTTTTGGCTTCAAGTCCAAATGTTGTGTACAAGCCATTTTTGTGTGTAATCCTTCTAGAAAAGCTGCACACACTATATAGGTTCGCTATCTTGTGGTAAGTCCTCCTGTGTGTGTTTTCTATATGAGGATAACTCATTGTGAATTAGTTACTCTATTTAATTTTAGGGACAATTAAGAGTTTCCTTGTACTAATTTCCTGCTCTTCTATGTGCTATCAAATTTCAAATTTCATAATGATGGCGACCACTTGTGGTGGTTATATTTGCGATTATTGTGCAAGTACTCGGCTTCTCTTTTCCGAAAGGATATATTTTCTCAATAGTAGTTTGTAGTTTGTACATGTTTCGGCAGCCTATAAAATTGAGATATTTCATTTGCCTAGTTTGCAATCTTGACATTGAAACCTGTTGTTGATTTCATGCTTTTACATATTGCCATGTCCTTTATATCTACTTGAGGATTTGGTATTGACTTGTGCTTGGATGGTTGCAATTTTTTTATTCTTACTCCTACACTCACTAACTTATGCATTCTTGCAGAATTTATAAATCTTGTTTTTTTTTTTTTTTTCAAATCTGGTCTGTAACAGAGAAGATAAATGAATGCTTGTGTTTGATCATGTATAAATGATTTCGTGTATCAATTAAATTAAATATACTTGTCAATCTGGTATTTTTAATCATTAATCCTAAATTATTTTCACATGAACTGTTTATAAATTAGGTTTTCTTATGGTTACTCTTTTTAAGAGGATTGTGAGTTAGTTCAAGGTAAATCAATTTCTTCTATTTTTTCACTACCTACTAAATGTTAACTCCTAATTTCAATTTGTTTTTCCTCTTTGTGCTTTTTAGCATGAAGTTTGTTCGACAAACTCTCATTTCTTAAAGGTGTTGTAGAAAAGGTTCGTTACTTGTTGATTTAGTCATCCCGTGTTTCATATTTAACTGGATAATGATCATTAATTGTGAAAATGAGTTTATGCTTTTGCTAGACAAAACTGAAAATGTTAGAAGTGTAGACAATTTAAACATAAATGAGTATTTTGGTAGAAAGAAAGTTACATAACTCAAGGTGACAATAGCGTTTTTACTGTATTAAGGCAATAACTGAGCTACATGGTCTATTGTGCACAATGCTTTGATTGGAGTCTGATAGCTTGGTATTCGAGACGGGTCTTCAAAGGGCTGCCAGGCTAGGGCATTTCGACATTGGGACGACGCACAGTTGCTTGTTTTTTATAGTGGTGGCATGGACTGGTATTCAATCTGTCTATTTCTCGCATTTTGTTTCATTTTCTGCAGTTTTGTTACCAGTAGAAATCATATGCAGCAATGACAATTTCTCGTCAGTCATCGAGTGTATATTTAAATGTGACGTTCTTAATTGCCCATGGAAATTGTTTAATGTCATGATAATTTGGTTGAGCATTGCTTTGTTTCCATTGGCGTGTTTAGTCAACACGCGTTTATGTTTTGCATGATAAGTTGTTGATTTGAGTTGCAGCAAAAATGAGAGGGGTAGTGGAACTAGTTGGTGATTTTAGCAAACTCACTGAACATTTGGTCAACATGCCTTTGTTTATATGACCCATCTTCTTTTCTTCTATTTAACTCTATCACGACCCGTCTTATTTCTACATTTATCGCTCTACAAGGTGCTTAGTTGAAGTAAAGCAACTAATATAAAAATTTATTCCAAAATGAGCGGAAAATCTCGTGTAGAGTGATGAATAAAACTAAATAATAAGAGATAAAAGGCCGGTCCAAAATGATTAGAATATAGTGTTAGTTAGTCATATTGAGAAATTTATTTTTTACTAACTCTAACAAGTTACTTCTCATCTAGAATGACACGTATGCTGTGGCGGTTACTTTATTAGAAATTGTTGGTTTATTTTATTGTCACAGCTAAATGTCATAGTACAATAAACTCGCTTTTTGTTCAAGTTCACTTATCATCTTTCTATACAACATAACCTGCATATGTTATAGAGGTAAGATTTGTCACAATATCTTGTCTTGTCCCTTCAGGTTGTACGTTTCAAGTTTGAGAGGTAGTCATTCCAGGTCAGATAGGTCTATCTTGCGTATTGAACTACTGGTTTGCCCAATACAATTAAGAGGACGAAAGGCGATGTTGATGTCCACCTTTTTTTTATTTGCTGCAGTTAACTGCTCAGTTTTCAAGGTGTTGGTATGTGGAGTACAAGAACATGGAGATTGATATTCAATGTCAGGTATTGTTCTTTCATTGAACTATTTTGTGTCGTTCAGGCCATTTTAAATTGAATCTTATGACTCTCAGCACGTTGAATTAACGTACATGATTGCACCTACTGCCAAGTGTCTTAGTTTGTGGCAATTTTTTTAAGATGTTAAGAAATAATACGATGCTTTGGAACCAATAACATCAGCCTTTAAACTCCAGCCTAGCTCACTCGAGGGTGTTTTATTTTAAAATTTTCATCAGCCTTTAAAACACCTAGTTTGTTGACGATGCAGCTCGCGAAGACGCTGAACCACAATCATGCATCCCTTTGTCTTTCCTCCACGGTTCAACTTCTCATCTTTCCGAATCTTTCTATTTCTAATGTTTGTAGTTAGGGTCGTTAATTAAAGTCAGTTTTCCCTATTAAAATGTCAAGTTGGTAGTTGGGGACTTGAACTTAATGTCCAAATGCTTCACTTAGTAGGTAGTTTTCGCAATAGTGCATTCGTTGAAAGGAGCAAATACATCAGATATAGGCCTCAGATTGGTGTTAATGTGATTTTATATTCTAATACATTAGTTCCTGGATTTCTCTTTCTTTTGGCACGTATACATTAAATGTGGGTTTATTACTAACACAAATTCTCATAGAAGACGGATCGACCCGTCTTAAGTTTAAGACGGGTCAAATCCCCCTCTCAAAGGGCAAGTAGGGTGCAAGTGGATGGCAAATGGAGCCCCCACTTGCCCTTTGTGAGGGGGATTTGCCCGCCTTAAACTTAAGAAAAATCAATCCGTCCTCAATGAGACTTTTTGTATTACTAATTGGCCTTTTACGGTTATGTGGCAACATACGATGATTGCGTGATGAATGAAGTAGGAGACTCGAGGGATAATGTGTACTGTGAAGTGTGAAGTGTGAACTGTGCAAAGTATCAGAGCTTGTAATTGCATTGAGTAGTTTACTATTTATTCAAATGAAAACTAAACATGCTCATGTACATCAGGGAGGATATGAGATTATGAGAAGCTACATGCTCAAAAGTTTTCTAAGTGAGATTTGATATGATAGTCAAGCCATGTTGGGTTTCAAATGCAGTAGTGTTTATACTATTTTGTTTTTTGTCTTGCTAAAGATATTTGTTCCTTCTATCTTTTTCAGTATTGATGTTTCTTCCTTAGTATGAAATCGGTACGACTGACGGCTGTCGTCAAGGCTTTTGTTATTAACTATCTCATTTATGAGGAGTAGTATCGTATGTTAGCTATAAGTTATCTAGCAACGAAATAATCCTGGATGTTGATTGTAAGCTGAACCAATGATTTGAAATTGCTCCAACCACACTTCTTTTACACTTTCTTGGGACAATAATTAGAAAACTGACCAACAGTCATAGCATGCTCCCTTGTACTTTATATAGACAAGTTAAATTACTTAGATGAGTGAGTGTTTCACTTTTATTTATTTTCCATTATTTGTGTTTAACGCAGGATTACGCTATTATATATAGCCATCAATAAACGCTCAAATTGAAGACTTCGTGGAAGGGTAAATACACACCAGCAAACGTCGCCACCGTCGTCACCTAAGAGAATTATGAAGTTTTATCGCATTGCCAAGTGTAAATTAATGTCTAGATTATTTAGTTAAATCATATAACTTATAGATTGAATTTCTTTCAAAACATTTGTATTATTTTTAAATCTTGTATGACGGCAAAGTTTGATTTATTTATATATAGAACATTAGTTTAATTCATCATAATTTATGATTTATTCTTAAGGAACGCCTCGAATATATTTTTTTTTATTTTTTGAAATTATCTATTTGCGGCTCCTTTTAAGAAAAAACGCCGCAAATAAAAGCTCTATTTGCGGCTCCTTTTTAAAAAAAACGCCGCAAATAGATGGTCCTATTTGCGGCGTTTTTTTAAAAGGAGCCGCAAATAAGCCATTTATTTGCGGCGTTTTTTAGGAGCCGTAAATGAATGATTTATTTGCGGCCCCCCTATTTGCTGCTACACCAAAAATGCCGCAAATAGCCTATTTTTAGGAGCCGCAAATGATTTTTTTTCTACTAGTGTATCCAAGGCTCAAGAGTATAGAATCTCTTCAAGGCACACCAAAGTGGTACCCTCTCCTCAACTTTATTAAATACATACACAAAGGTTGCAAAAAATTCCATATCAGAAACTCTATCCTTGATTTTGGCATGAATAAACTGAGCATCAATCTCCAGAACCTCAAGCTCAATTCTAGATTCCTTCCAAATTACCCAAATTCTTCCACCATCATGAGCAGAATTATTAGTAACAAAACTAAAATTATGACAAACACTATTAGCAATACCATTTAGAGACCTAAGCTTAACCTTAGTCTCAAGGAGCCCAAACAAATCCACATCATTCTGATGTAGAAACCAACGAACTTCTTTCTGTTTTGTTGGACTGTTTAGACCCCTAATATTCCATGCTCCAAATCTAATCATTAGATGAGGGAGGGTTGCCATCTCCTCCTTTATCAACCAGTTCAACATTGTCATTAACCACAACCATAATATCATTAAAGTTCACAGAAAACTCCTTATCCTGACCCCCTACTAATCTAGACTCATGCCTCATCAATTTGGTAATCACTCTAGCAGGTGTAAAGGCCGAATTCAGACCAACATTAGGGGACACTGCAGGTGTAACCAAACCAGAACTCCCCAAGACCTTACTTACAGGAAGACTAGGAAATTCTTTAGGATCCAGCACACTATTACCAGTCACCTTTGGCTACCAAACCTGTCTAGGAGGCTGTACTTTCTTCACAGCAGGCTTAGTCCCTAATTTCCTTCTACACATCTCAGCAGAATGCCCAATCCCACTGCATTGTTGACAGCTAATGGGGAGCCAATCATACTCAATAGCTACCTTAACCTCAACACCGATTTCATCATCAAATTCAATATTCTGAGGAAATTGCTGATCTAGCTCCACCTCAACCATAATCTTCGCATAACCCAAAAGAGTTTTAGAAAGAGTAGCATCATCAATACGTATAAACCTGCCAATCAAACCTGCCAATTTCTCCAAGCACTTAATCCCCCAAAACTTCAGATCTAGTCCAACTAATTTAATCCAATTGGGCACTTTTTTTTTTTGGTGAAAATGTAAATTATATTATCACCATGCCAAATGGCACCCCCAATTACATGAGAAAGTATATGAAAATTACAATCAAAACATCCTACTCAACCATCATCCTACATAAGTTGATGATCTTTACACCATTGAACATCACCTATTTTTATCCTACCCAGTTCAAGAACTGTTAGCCGCATCCTTACTTGCTGAATAATTCCCTGCAACACAAACTGAGGATTCCTCACATACTTATCAACTCTGCAAATATTTCTAGACATCCAGACTTCATAGTGTAGAGCAGTCACTATTGAGCAGTACAACTTCCTGACAAAACCTGATACATGCCTGAGTTTCATTATTTTTTGAGTATCGATACCTACTCTAGGACAAACCTGTATCCAATCCCCTAGTTTAGTTACACACTTCTTAGTATACTGACAGTCAATGAATAGATGTCTATGAGTTTCATCATACTCCCCACACAAGTAACAAGTAGTTTCTTGACAAACTCCCATCATATTCAGTCTGTCCAAAGTAAGCAAACGTTCAGAATGCAACAACCAGCTGATAAAACTGTGCTTTGGAGTGTTCAATCTATTCCAAACAACATTTCTCCACTGCACTCTGTTCCTGTCAGAATTCAGAAGCCAGTCATAGCCCTGAACTATCTTGTATTCCTCCTCATCCTCCATCCATTTCCCTTGTAGAAAAGCAGGTTTGAACAGTCTAAGGATTTCACAAATTTTCCTCCAAGCCCAAGAGCTGGAACTGCTTGGCTTGTAGGTTGTCCAACTCTGCCCTTTCATATACACCTTATCAATCCATTTTATCCAAAGATGATCTTTCTTCTTCACAATCCACCATGCTAGTTTTCCTACAGCAGCCTTATTCCAAACCTTGCTATCTACCAGCCCCAAACCTCCATAGTCCTTCCCTTGACAGAGAGTATTCCAAGCCACCAAAGGGGCCTTTGAAAGGTACCCTCCCCCTCCCAAAGAAAGTTCCTACAAAGTGCTTTCAATTTATCCATTACCCCTGCAGGAAGAATAAACAGTTGAGCCCAGTAATTATGCACAACACTCAACGCAGATTTCACCAATGTAAGCCTACCCATGTATGAGATTTTCCTCTTGTTCCAACCTCTAATCCTAGCCATCATTTTTTCTACCAAGATATTACAATCCATCCTAGATAGCCTTTTGTGAGAGATTGTTACACCTAAATATTTGAAAGGAAGATGCCCCTTCTTAAAACCAATATTCCCCAAAATAGCCTTCTCTATATCAGTAGAAACCCCATTCATCATCAATTCAGACTTATCCTTATTGATATGCAAACCAGAAGCTTTTGAAAAGCTGTAGAAATCCTCTACAATCATAGAAACTGATTGAATATCTCCTTTGCAGAACAAGAGCAAATCATCAGCAAACATTAGATGTGTAAGTTTCATTCCTTTACATAGATGGTGATGTCTAAAACCAGGCATATCTCCAATAACATTCAATTTCTCCAAGCACTTAATCCCCCAAAACTTCAGATCTAGTCCAACTAATTTAATCCAAATGGGCACTTTCTTAACATACACTTTAGATATTTTAATGGAAGCATCCCAAGGTTTAATAACCATTGGTTTACCATCAAACAAGAACATACCATTCTCCAAGACCAATTTATGGTGCTCAACATTAGCAAACCTAACCACAAACAAGCCATTGGGAAGAAACGATACCTTAGTAATCTCATAAGCCGCCCAAATCCTCCTCAGAAAACCCTCAATAACCGCACGAGGCGGATTAGTCCCCATGACATATCCATAAATCGCCTGTTTCCAGTACTCTATTTCATCTTGAACATCCTCCATTGATAGCTTCATTCGCGGTTTCACTGATTCCTTTGGTAGTGAGCCAACTTCATCAATTGTGTCCAAAACCGGAGAAGAAACCACCGCCTTCCACCGTTTACCTCTACTAGAGATCACCGTCCACTCATTCTGATCATTCTGTTCAACCGCCTCACCATGATCCACATCTTTCAGGACATCATTTATTGCATCATGAACATACGCAATCTCCTCTTCAATGCTCTCAACACGAACATTTCTTTTTTCATTTTTATTTTTACTACAAAAACTCTGATTGATTGTATTACAAATATTATTATTATTCTTAATACTTAATGATCTATTATTATTACTGGAAGATGCATAAGGAATGATTTATATTATTGGTTTTTGCCATTGCACAAAACCCAAGAACCCTAGAAAATTAGAGCCTTTCTCCCTCTAACTTTCTCTTTCATTCCTTTTATGTCTTATGATTCGTTTTATTTTTATTAATTCTTTCCTTATTTCAATTAATCTATTAAAAATATTTCCGACATAGATCATGAAATCCATTGTAATCTTTGTTCTTTTGTAATATCTTGTAATCATTGTATGATTTAATTAAATGTTCTCATATGCAATCAATCTTAAGTCCCAATTTGACATAATTGATTGCTAAACTACATGTTCAACCGACATAGTCTAAGCTCGCATGATAGGATTAATATGTGGATGTTGCATTGGATGCATATAACCAATTACATATCGAGTATAGAAGAGTTTCCCTAATCATTAGTAGAGGCCTCTATCGAGGCGGGCGAGATTAGGTGTTCGATCAAAAGAGATTCCTAATACGTAACCTCACCCCTTATTCCACATCTTTGTGAACATTCGTGTTCATTGGCATCCACGAGAGTCATTCTAGACATAAACTGCTAAGGGTAACGAGTTCTTAGTGTTCATGTCATTACTTTGTGTCTTGACATGGCATAAATTATTCGAACGGTTCCAATTTCCAACAAAAGTTGGTGCGATTCCACAAATGCGTGTTTTCACGGTTGTCCCTTGTTTCTCCATCCGTGGTTCCCCGTGCAACCGACGGCCTGGAAAGGATCGCGAAATCCGTGTAAAAAATTTTGGCGACTCCGTTGGGGACCATACACTTACGTGTTACCCAGGGTGAAACTTGAACGAGGTTAGGGAATAGTATGTCTGAGACAGTTGTCGATTCTCATTACTCGACCTTCCTAGGTCGTTTTATTCTGCCTTCCTAGGCCCAACCCAACCCTTTCGACCAATCGTCATGTCTGGACAGTTCAAATTCTTATCTGGGCCTAAAGATGGATAACGATTGACGTCAACCATACCACAGTGTGTACTCGTGTTAGCACCAAGCGATTTCACTACTCGGGCAAATGGATTAGGAACCGGCCTTACTCATGTTTGGTGCGAGCCTCTCCACAGATCCTGGGTTTGATTGCTTGGTATGACAACCCACCCTTTAAGCCAAAACCCTTTTAAATGCACTCAGCATACTGTTATTGTGACTATTTAAATGTGTATAACCCTTACATAATCACCACTTTGTAAATAAACCATGACAAAATTTTCAAAATCAAAATCCTTTTTTAAAACAGTAAAACATTTTCAAAGGTGACCTAAAGTAGCGCGAAATGAGTCGAAACTCTGTCCAAATGTCTAGTCAAAATCATTTCTCCACTTCGAGTCAACACTCCTACAACCACACTACGGATGTCTAGCACAAGTATTTTAAAAACTAGTCATTTTCAATAGTCACTAAGCACAGTGACACACTCCCACTTCACAAGTCGAGTCGTTCTCCACTTCGAGTCGTCACTCATTTCAAAAACTAGTCATTTTCAAAACTCACTTAAACACAGTGGCACACTTCCACTTCACAAGTCGAGTCTTTTTTAATAAGTCAAGAGCTAGTCAAGCAAATATTCATGCGCCAATCCAGAATGATAATGATCAAATCCTAGCTGCGCTCATCCATCTCCAGGCAAGTCAATACCAAACTTATGCTCGCCTCAATACCATGGAGGATCAAATTGTTGCCATAGAAACTAGACTTCATCCTCTATACATTCCCCACAGTGTGCATGGTGACTTTTCACCTTTTGTGGGACAACCAGAAGTCAATCCCAAGTCGGTTCCTACTAAAGCTGGAAAGCGACTCCAATACTTGGAGGAGCAACTAATGTATCTCAAAGGAGATGACATTTGTAGGGAGAATAATCGCAAGAATGAAGCGGTGAACGCAAAATTGCCAACCAACTTCAACATGACTGACATCCCAAAGTTCAAGGGGCATGAGAACCCTTTAGATCGCATTCAAGTCAATAAGCGCACTCTAGAGGTTATTACCCAAAATGAGAAAAAAGGATTCAACGACTTCCTAAGTAAGCGAAGGAAAACTAGCACACAACTTGTTGAACGTCTAGATGAAGCTACTCTTGTAGAAAAATTCGTGGACATCCTGAGACCTGTTTATGAAAACCATCTGAGATACCAATACAAGGTCTTCTAATGATTTGACTGTGCTAGGAACAAGAAGTGAAGACGATATCCGAAAAGGCCTGTTGTGCAAAACGGTAGGTCGTAGGTATCAAGGCTCAACGAGTCGTTCTTATGGCTCCACCAACAAACCCAATGAGGTCAAATCTGTCGAACCATCAAATAAGAGCAACCCTCAAAGGAAATTCACCAACCTTGGCGACACATATCCAATGCCTTGGAAAGATTGATACAACAAGGCAAAATTCAACCTGTAGGTCCTATACTTGACCCGGAAAATAAAGCAAGGTTCTGGGATGGAGACGCTTACTGCAAATACCATAGAGGCAAAGGACACGATACAAAGCAATGCTACAAGTTGAAACATCTCATTCAAGATATGATTGAGGATGGTCGTCTACCCATCCCTCCTGGGAGCAAGCCTAACAACCCTCTTGAAGTTCTAACGATTACAGATGAAGAATCCACCTTGGATTTCTTACACCTCATCTCCCAGTTGAAGAAGAAATCCATATGTTGGAAAGTGAAAAAGAGGTGTTCAAGAAAGAACCAGAAGACAACAAATCCAGATCAGAATCGGAGTCAAAGTCGGAGTCTGAGTTTGAAGTCCCTGGAGACTTTCCTCCTGCTGTCACCCCATCCCTTTGTTCCTCCTAGCTCAGTGTCAAATAGTAACAATAGCTTGGAGTACAACCCAACAATCGTTTGTATTCACTATATTAGCATAAATAAGACCATCCTAGTCCTCTTTCAGTTACAAATGAGCACATGTACTTTTTGTTAGTCACTTATTCTACTTTTTACATTTAACAAATGAAATAGACTTGAAATACTTTAGGTCGTATCTCTGTAATGTACACCACTGATCTCTTAGAATACGCCTGAACGAGGGCGTGCATTTACCACCTTGTCCATATCTTGTGGTGTGAAAATTCCTTGATCGCCGTGTCTCTGTTGGAGTAGGTGTCCTCCACAAAAGTGCGCCACGTAATAAATCTTATTATGGAATATAATTGGGATATTTATTGACTATATATATGATTAGTCAGTTGATTAACGTAAATCAATAACGGTTGGCTGACTAGAGTTTGACGTTATTGTCGTTTGACGGCGGTGATCAACTGATCCCTTTCGGTCACACCTAAAGGATAAAATCCAAATAGTAACTAATTATTTGTATACGATACAGTTAATTAGTACATTACATATATTCGATATGTACGAGAGTTAATTGTTAGAAATTGAGTTAAGAACTCAAATTCGATTAAACTTATTTTCAATTATGCGATAATTGGCTAATAAATTTATATCTTATATTAATACGATTAAATAAGATTTAACTTAGTAATTAATCGTTAAATTACTAAATTAGTTGAGGTTTTGAGATAGAGGTAATTAGTTAATTATATTTACAAGGAGTTGTAAAATAAATTAACTAAGCATTGTGGGACCCATTATATATTGATATAATGGTAAAATATTACTTAAAATGTTAAGTACATATTATTTATTTAATTGAGTCATATAATTGTTATATGATCAAATTAACACTTAATTATACAAGATAATTAACCATATGATCAATAAGTATTTGTGAGACAAATATCAAAAATCAAAATGGACCTAACTAGGCCAAGAGGGCCGGTTTTGAAGTAGTTACAAGGGTGATGATTTTTGTTCATGTTTACACTCCTTAGTTACCTTTTGAAGGTGACATAACAAGTTGAATATAATCATCATCCTTTCTACAACACTCCACTCTAATGCATGTGACCAAAATTGAACAAAAAATAGTCCAAATGTGGACTAAACCATCCGGCCAAATGGCCTTTAAAATGGGCATTTGTGTTCATTTTTTACTTACTCCATTTTGTGCAATTGTCATACTTCTCTCTAAAACTCTTCTTCTCACTATAAACTCTCAAACACTAATATTTACTAAGTATTACTAGTGTAGTAATATAGTCATAATATTAGTAGAATAATATCTATCTTATTATCTAGTTAATAATAAGGGTAGATTATTTGGGTTAATCTTGGTGCAACTTAGAGGAGATCTTCTACTTTGGAGATTATTTGTGTTCATCCATATTATTAGCTCAAGAACAACAAGAAGGAGTTCTTGTTGTGCCCTTATATTTTCCATACCAATGTGAGGAAATTTCTTCTTTTATATAAATGTCTTTATATTTGCATGCATGTTACATAGATCATTATAAACTAAATTAAAAAGTAATTTAGTAAATAATTAGAGGAGTCTAATTAAGGTCTATGGACTTTCAGTCTCTAGGTGACCTTTAGGTTTCGAGACCAAATCTTTCTATCCGATTTGTCAGATCCTATATGACTACCAGAAATTGCATCCTATGCCAAACATTTTGATACCCCCACCGGAGGATCAAAACAATTTCTTAGTGCAATCGTACCTAAACTCTCACAAATTCAAACCAAACCAAACAAAAAAAACCCTAAATCAAAAGTCTCAATGTTCAAGAACTCACGAGACACAACAAGCAAAAGTCGAATAAATCCAAATCCGAAAAAAAAAGAGAAAAAAAGAAAAATTCCAATCAAACAAGTTCAGATAAAAAACAAATCCATTCAATCCAACAAAGTGTCGAAAGCCGAAAAAAGTCTCTCCAGTCAACAACCACAAACAGAACAAAACCTCTCAACTAGTCATGTTTTCACAAATTTCAGACGAATCGACTCACAGTTACTTTGTCTCCATGCCTTTCGGGACGATCCTTTCATTTATTTAGGTGATTGAGAGAGATAACACAGATCTCCAGTGTCTTCTAACAACATAGAACCTGCCACTCCATTCCATTTCTTATCACCCTCATTTAGCATTTAAGAATTCGACAGATGTACACTAAACTTATACGGTTATAAAAGTATTTTATTTCTATAGTATTAGTTTCGCGTAATCTGCCGAACTTATTACTGTAAAAAGGGCAAAACTCATTTCAAATCCCAAGGCGGCAAACAAAGTAACGCATATGGCATAGCCCCCACGTGCCGCTCTTGAGACACGAAATAAAACCGGCCCCTGGCCAGATAAGATTGAACGTCGCTATGCTCTTGCGTTTTGACATTTGGATATCCCCATGCATGTCATCCTCAACTTCTCACCATTGCGAGCATGAGCATGTGCCAAGAATTCTTAGGGAACGATATCAAACTTGGATTTCCTAATCCACTTCGGGTTCGAGACACAAGTCGACATTGCCGCCAATTAAGCATACCTATTCAGGGGACTCATTTCGCTTCTCTTTCTATTCTTTCAAGCTCTTATACATTTTCAACAAATATACATATCTTCTTTTATACAGAACCGCGTTTTCAATCTAATATTTCGTTTTGCGTCAGTTTAGGCCACCAACATGCAAACATGTAATTTGTGTGATTTCTATGTGATGTGATTTTCGGGAGCATGACGGAAAAACCGTCGTCTACCGAACTTGTTTTTTTTTTTTCAAACTTACCTGCAGGAACAGAAAACATTCAGCAGCAGAAACGCTCAGGCCATCAAATACAACCAAAAGAGGCATGTACATCAAACTGGGGGATCTCGCCCAAGACAGAGTCAGAATCCAAGTCTGGGGGATCTCGCCCAAAACAAAAACTCAAAAATTGGAGGATCTCGCCCAAGATAGAGTCAGAATCCATATCTGAGGGATCTAGCCCAAAACTCTAAAGCCAAAAACCAAAACCAAAGCCAAAACCAAAACCAAAGCCAAAACAAAAACTCCAAAACCAAAAGCCAAAGCCAAAGCCAAAGCCAAAGCCAAAGCCAAAGCCAAAGCCAAAGCCAAAGCAAAGCAAAGCCAAAGCCAAAGCCAAAGCCAAAGCTAAAAGCAAATCCAAAATTCAGAATCCAGATTCACAATCCAAAACAAAGTCCAAAATTTAAAACTGGGGGCTCTCACCCATGACAAGCCAAAAGCAAAAACAAGCCAAAATGTACAAACTAACAGAAAAACAGTAAACGACAAGTAATTCTCATAACCAAGCCCAGCTAGAACTTCGAGAGCGATAGTCTTAGTGTCTTCACCTCCCTCAACAAACAAGCTATCTCCCTTCGAGACTCTGCTAACTCGCGCTCCGAGACTCTCTGCAAAGATATGCAACATTTCAAATCAATTCCCTTTAAAATACAACAAAATGAACAAGAAACGAGAGGTTCATACCTGTCGATCTTGACCACCTACGAGTGTCTGAATGACCATAACCTGCAACCGATTTGCCACCCTCCATCACGCTATGTGCCGAGACAGTGCCACATGCCTTCAAATCAAGTGCATTCATATACAATAGCCAAAATTGGAAAATTATACTCCAACACCTCGAGGTAAGCTGGGGGCTCGACGCCTGCCACCTCGATCTCCTATAGACATCGTAAGAAGAACGCGGGCTCTTCTATCCCTCACCGCTGGTCATTTCAAGCAATCCCCAGCAATTTCAATCATTTCAAGCAATCAAGAGATTTCAAACAATCCCCAACGATTTCAAGCAACGTTAATCAAATTTTCAAGCAGTTTCAAGCAATTCCAGCGGCGTTGCAGCTCCTGCTGCGCCCTTTCCCCAGCAGAAATCTACTTCAACATGTATTTCCTTGAATAACAGTCCGGGTGAAGACAGAAACAGACAGATTCAAACGAGAGTTCGCCTGAAAATAGACGTATGAAGATTCTCACAACATGCCCATTCAACGGCATGAAAATACAACGCGCCCTTTCAACGGGTGGCGAGCTTCATCACGCGCTTTTTCAATAGCTGGTGAGCTTCATTACGCACCTTATCCCTAGTAGCTGGCGAGGCTCGGTACGCGCCCACTCAACGTCTGGCGAGCCTCACATCGCAACCTTAGTCTAAGTAAGAAGATGCTCAAGTATGACTACTTCTTATGGCTGGCGAGTTTTCATACGTAGTCTAACGAACTTTAAACGACCCTCCTCGACAATCGACAGAATTTAAAATGTTCCCGACGACAGGTCCTTGGTTAAGACCCCTTGAACCTCCTCGTGTCGCCATAGTTGTCAGGTTGTAATCTTTGATTGACCTGATGCTACATCTTCCGCCAACCACCCAGTGATGATTGGGCCGCATGTTTGGTATGCGAAACGATTTATGAAAATTCATAAGTTTGTCGTCAAGTGATAACTCAAACACTTGTGTCTACCCCTTGGTAGTCATCTATGTGCCGATATGGTCGTTTTGACAGGCATTAGAGTCATTTTGGAGTCTAGGTCAAAAACCGCTTCATTTTCCAAAAACCATCTTTTAAAACCGTGACTGAACGCACGAGAATATTACGGATATTTTAATATTTCAAAACTTATCTTTCTTGGTAAAATAAATCCGTATTTTATTTAGAAAAGAATTCGAAATCTACCGCAATTCCATAAAAGAAACGCAGAAATATTTCATAGTAGGAAATTGCTTGGGAAATGACGCAGCGGGAGCTGCGCCCTTTCAAGGGTCGCAGTTCTTGCTGCGCCTTTTCCTGAACTCGTTTTGCCTGTTTCCGGAATATTTTCTAAATT
The DNA here is from genome assembly GCA_022085475.1 of Heliosperma pusillum. NCBI lineage: Eukaryota > Viridiplantae > Streptophyta > Magnoliopsida > Caryophyllales > Caryophyllaceae > Heliosperma > Heliosperma pusillum. The sequence goes on from JAIUZE010020908.1 coordinate 25,889, forward strand.
TCTTTCTGTGTTCGAGTTATTCCAAAACTCTTCGGATTTCTCTCTATATTAGGAGAGGTTCGTGCACACTTTTAAGGCATGCGAGTGTTCCGCACCTTCTTTCTCTCTCTTTGCATTCTAGACCGTGCTCTAAGCTTATTGACAACTACGTGCTTGCTCAATCGACCACGTAAGCTCAGATCCTTTTGGGCACCTGTAATGTTTTGCATTGACCTACCAATTTGACCAACTCAACTTAATTAATCAACTTTAATCAATCAATTTGCTCTTTCGAGGGTACTTTCCATTCATTCGAGTCGAGCTATCGCTAAAACGCAACTTAGTTTAATCTCGTTTCGTCAAAATGTAAGTGTAAGGGTGTTTAATCCCGTCTTGTTCTTTATTTTGTATTTTATTTAAAATCATGTAAGATCCATGTCGGATTTATGTCAAATCTTTCCAACTTTTTTAGTAGTCTTTTATTTTATATTTAAATCACCTTTTTTTAAAATTTCCTATTATTAGTTAGTTTTGGCTTAGATCCCTAATAATCAATATGAGTGAGTTTTTGTCGTGTTTTATTCAAGACCGCAGTTTTAAAAGGTTAGATCCGTTCATATCTAGTCTTAGATCCGTCTTTGATATATTTAGTATAATTAATCAATTAAATTACTTTTATCCGACTTAAAGCTCAATAATAAACAGTAAATTCACCAACTAATCATATCTGATTGCGATTCTCGCTTCACAGCCAGAACCCATCTCAGTAACAGACGCAAGGTCTGATGCGTCTCTTCCAGAGGTCGCATGACCTGTTGCGCCTGTCCCGGTGTGACACCCTCAAATTTGCGGAAAGAAAAAAAATAATTTAACTAAATAAAAGATGATAATACATAACAAAGGTGTCTTAAATAAAAAGGTTCATAACAAAAAGGAAATAATATTATACAAAAGAAATATCCAAAACGAGAGACATATCTCCCGTATAAATA
>JAIUZE010020910.1:0-12751 GCA_022085475.1 Heliosperma pusillum
GCCGAGTACCCCAAATTCGGTAGATCAATCCACGAAAGAGGCGGAAAAACAGCTCAAGCCTCATAACAAGCGGTACGCTACATGCAAATAACACCACCTCGCAAGTATACAACATTTGACGGCCGTGTCGAACAACGCATAGCGTTCAACTCCCAACAACGTCGTCATATGCCCACTACACATGCATTTAAGCAGTAGGATACCTCTCCGTTCCGACATTCCAGCCTTACGAACGGAAAGGTAGCCAAGGGAATGAGAATACAAAGCACAAGACAAACCCGTGCTCAAACCGTAACATATATGAAAAACCGACTCAATGTGGGACATAGCAAAAACCGTCACAAAACATGTGATACATGCGGAAGAGATATCATATATCCAATACGTGAATATTATAAGACATTACGTAAAATTATACGATAAACCGATCATGCGAACTATTATAAATCACGAGTTTTAGAAATTAAAAGAAAAATATACAGCCGTGTTCCAGGCCGGGCTGGAGACCGGCGGCCGGTTGGCCGGCTCAGAACACAGGCAAAAACTCAAAAACAGAGGAAAAGGGGTCTGGGCCGGTTAGTCGACCGGCGGCCGGTCGACCGGCACAGCCAATCACACCAAAATCAAAACTTCAATACTGATGTGTTCCAGGCCGGTGGAGGGACCGGCGGCCGGTGGGCCGGCCTGGAGCACCATATCATGGAAAACCCAAATTTCCAAAGAAGTTTCTGATGTGTTCCCAGCCGGTGGTCAGACCGGCGGCCGGTCGACCGGCTGGGATCACTTCTTCACCCGAGAGCTTCCAAAGCTCAACCAATTCATTCCGAAACTCAATTATACTTCCAATAATCATCAACAATCAACATATATCATCAATAATCATCATATAACATCATTCACTAATCATAGCATGGTATCTAAACTTCCTAATCGTATTCTAATACGATTTCTAGCATATAAACATGTAAAACACGTAAGTAATCCCGAGTAACCCTTCACCGTTACCTTTGAGCGTCTCTAATGATCGTCAAGCTCCTCTTCTATAAGGAAATAGTCTTTGTCGGGATCTTGGAGGTCGCCACCTACAAATAGATCGTAAAAAGATGAATAAAGTTCATATTGAGAAAGACGGAATGCTTAAAAAGCGAGAAAGACGATAATTTTATTATCAATACGGATAGAGGAAGGTACGGGAGGAAGAATAAGACAAACTTACGTAAATTCTATCGAGTAACGAAGAAGTTACGTCAAATCAAAGATCAAATTCCAAGAGGGAAAGTTGCTTAAGGAAGAAGAAAGAAAATGTGTTTGATTTTTGTGTGGAAATGAAATATTAGGTTAAGGAGTATGAGTTGTGTGAGATGTGTAGGAAAAGTCAAAGACGATTTCCAAAGTCCAGAAAAGTCAAACTAGACTGAAGACGGCTTTTTCATGAAATCTCGTAGAAATTCCAAATACGAACTCGGAAATTCACAATTCGACTCGGAACTTAAAAAGCTAATTTAAAACTTAAAATTACTGAGACGATTTCGTAAAATATTTCTACTAGAAAAATAGGGTACATTTGCGGGTGTTACAATCACCCCACCTTTTAAAAAGTTTCGTCCTCGAAACTTGAGAGTAGAAAACAAAAGTATCAAGGACAAGATTCGGTTTTCAAAATTAATACGAAAACTCTTATAAGGGGAAAATTTATGAAACGAGGTTCATCTAGAAAACGGTTTAAATAAGAATTTTCATAAGTGTAAAACTTTACTTACGGATCTCAAGAATGCTCGTCGCGAACGAGAACTCTAATTATCCACACAAATCATGGTCGAAAAAGTGAAGTCGAAATTCAAAACAACGTTAGTAAGTGCAGGACCAGTTATCAGACGTCTCCAATAACAAGTGCAAACATCCAACCAAACGCAAAAATCCAAATATAAAAGCAAAAGAAATCCATTTTCTCCAAAAAGAGGGTACACAAACCATATTTAAACTTCTTTGAACGTTAAATTAGAAATATAATATGGAAATTTGAAAGTTTTATCAAAGATAAAATGAAATATCAAGACATTACACAAACGTAGAGCGACTCGAACATCGAAATCACAATTCGTGATACAAAGAGGTACGACCAAACGAGCAAAATGGACTAAAAAGGGAAAGAATTAAAGAGTAGCGGATTGAGTAAAGATCAATTTGAGGGAAAAGAGAGGAATGAACCACAATACTATCTTCCATCTATGAAAATTCAAATGTCGATCACCACTCGACATCACTAACTCCACGAGTAATCTAGTCCTCAAGAGAGTGCATTATATCCTCAACATTTTCCATCATCAGATTCCTACCAAAATATTTCATAAACATGACACTTCGAGTAACAACTTCCAATTATTCAAATTCAATTAGAATCTTCTAAGGTCCATTGGCACGGTAGACTGCACAACTAACAACCCACATGAAAATTTCATTACGCACTCTAATCTTTTAGCTCCGCCAAAACTCTCCTTAGAAACCACCAACAAAAATATGTATATCAGGAGAGACATGATCGCTAACAACCACAAGGTAAAAGAGACTTATCATGAAATCCTTTGATTCAATTTATTCCAAACCTCATTATCCTAAATCATTAACAACAAACCCTCTCCTCTTCAAAAGTCGAATCACTAAACCTCAAAAGAGATTAGTCTCACAATCTCCTTTCACTTAACTTTTGCCATTCATAGAGCAATGCGACCGTACATCAATTTATTTTGTTCTTTCAAACTCTAAATACAACGTTTTTCGCTTATGACAATATTCCACAAGTTGTGTCATCCAATCCAAATTCCACAAAGTATCTATTCCCCCTAGGGTCCAACACATAAGGACAATAAATTCTTAAGTAATCTTTAAAGCAACCACTAATATCCTTAACAACAACAATTATCATTACGATCTATTCAATCCTCAAGGTGATATTACAATATCAAGATTCAAGGTCTAAAATCACCAAGAGAGGTTCAACCCATTTATCCTCAATTCCTTATAGTCAATAAAACATGAATCTAACTCCATAGGGTGGGTAGGTACCATATTTAGTACATCATCAAAACACCATCACTAACTCCTTACATTAGCTAAAGAGAAAACTACCTCGTAAGAGATTATGGAAAACGAACATGAAACTATGAACGTTAGGAGGCATCATACAAGAACTACGATCTGATGGAAAAGATGAAGGCGGAAAAGGAAAACGAAATTGATCTAAGGATGTGAACCTACCAATCACGATCTCCGGGTGAGCATTAGCTTCGGCACGGCTCATGACAAAGATAGAACCCTTAGGCTTAGCAGGAGGAGGGGGCAACTTTCGGTCGGGGCAATCCTCGTAACGATGACCACCCTTTTTACAAAAGAAGCAATTGTAAGATCGGTTGGAACAAGGCACACCAGGATGATATGGTTGCCTACAATAGATACATTGACGACCTTGAACCAGAGGAGTGTATGGCCTATGAGCCACATTCGAAGTAGCTCTAGAAATAAAAGGATCAGGATTCCTTAAATTGGCATTGGAAGAAGGATTAAACCTCCTCTTGTTAGCATAGGAATTAGAGGAAGACGGAATAAACGGCCTCTTCCCATAATCATTCGGCCTAGGAGCATAAGAAGGAGAGGGATTATTCATTAAAGCTTCATCCCTAATAGCCTTCATCGAATTTTCAGCCCACAAGGCATCGTCGTAGAGATCTCCAAAGGACGCGGTACCCCTTCTCACTTTACTTTGGAGAACGGCATTCAACTTATTACGATAATAGAATGCACGATCTTCATCATCACGAATAAGCCTCGGCGCAAAGTGAGCGAGCTTATTAAACTTCGTCGTAAAATCTTGAGCGGATAGGTTGCCTTGCTTAAAATCTATGAACTCCTTGAGCCTTTGTTGTTTAAGCTCCTTAGGGTAAAATCTACCCTCCACAAGAGCCTTAAAACAAGCCCAGTTGAAGTCCTCTTCAAGAGTTGCGGTGGCACTTGTGATAGCCCACCAGTTGTCGGCTTCCCGCACTAGAACGTGCTTTGCAATCCTCACTTTATCCTCTTCCCGGACTTGGTAAAGATCAAACTGCTTTTCCATCTCACGGAACCAGTCGGATAGCTCCGTAGGATCAGGCTCTCCACCATAATGCACGATCTTACTCCTTGCAATTTGACCCGCCACCCATGCATAACCACCTTGTTGATTGTCCTCCCTTCTAGGGTGAACTTGGTTGGCATTAGCTAGAGCGGCATCTTGCTGATTCTTCAGCACTTGAGCAAGAGACTCCATCATAATATTATCAGCTGAACGCGGTCTAACCATCTTCATAAGAAACAAAGACAAATTAAGTTATCCTATCAATTAGCAAAAACAAATAGACTACCAAATAAAGTCCTTAACTTCTACCCAACTCTCCCATTTATTATTTCAAGGTCAAGTAGTTTAAGTTAGGGTTCACGTGTGTGCGTCGGGAGCGATCAAAGCTCTGATACCAACTGTGACAACCCTCGCGAATGCGGAAAGATAAACATACAAGCATGTGAAAAGATATGCGGAAATACGGTATTTTAAAAACTTTTAAACATGCATTGTAAATAAAACGAGGAGTGTCAAATATTACAAACTAAGCGCGGAAATACAACAAAGAGACGGGGTCTCTTCAAATGTTAGCAAAGAACAAGTGTTTAACAAAAACTAGCTACTATCGTCTAGAGGTGAACTTCCAGGGACAACTCCCGCTAGCTCACACCCGAACCCCAAAATATCAGATCCAAAAAGTCATCCATAGCAAGAAACCTGTTCATCCATGAAAAACATGAATGCCACAGTCAGTGGGGAGTAACTCCGGGTTCTCCCAGCCATATTACATCAAACGTACACATAAGGTAATACGAAAGTAAAGCATGCATATATATATATATCCATGTGAGATACGATAAGAAAAGATAGGCAATACGAGATATAAAAATAAGATCATATGGAAATCAAATCCGTAACCATCATGTTATTCAAAGACTCGGGATAGACACTCTTAGGCAATCGAATACGCTCACTAGGGCTTGCATCTCACCGTTAGCGGTATAAGATTGATAAGATTGAGACGCGACAGACAAACCAGTCAAGTCATGCGATGATCACATAATATCCAACATATTACCATCCATTCACGAACCAAGACCTTGACGGTGTCAAGTCATGCAATGACCATGAATACAATCATGAAATCACGCATTCAAAGACAACGACACAAAGACGACAATTCTCACGGTAAATGAAACGCACTAGCATCGTGTACATGGCAAGTATGATTAAAAGGCGTTCACGAATGACATTTCCCTCAACCCATATACGATGACATTTCGTATAGGGAGACTAATTTCCTCCTGTTAGGACGTCACGACGAATATAATACGTCCTAGTCCTAACCTTGCCAGATTCTCGGAATAAATCATGTTCCGATTCGACCCGCGATGACATTTCGCATCCAAGACCCGGGCTTACAATATATATGCCGAGTACCCCCAAATTCGGTAGATCAATTCACGAAGGAGGCGGAAAACTAGCTCAAGCCTCATAACATGCGGTACGCTACATGCAAATAACACCACCTCGCAAGTACACAACATTTGACGGCCGGGTCGATCAACGCATAGCGTTCAACTCCCAACAACGTCGTCGTATGCCCACTAACACATGCATTTAAGCAGTAGGATACCTCTCCGTTCCGACATTCCAGCCTTACGAACGGAAAGGTAGCCAAGGGAATGAGAATACAAAGCACAAGACAAAATAGTGCTCAAACCGACTCATTTGTAAAAACCGACTCAAAGTGGGAACATATCGAAAACCGTCACAAAACATGTGATACATGCGAAAGAGATATCATATATCCAAAACATGAATATTATAATACATTACGTAAAATTATATGATAAACCGATCATGCGAACTAATATAAATTACGAGTTTTTGAAGTTGAAGGAAAAAAATATACAGCCGTGTTCCAGGCCGGGCTGTAGACCGGCGGCCGGTGGGCCGGCTCAGAACACAGGCAAAATCCCAAAAACAGAGAAAAGGGGTCTGGGCCGGTCAGTCGACCGGCGGCCGGTCGACCGGCACAGACAATCATACCAAAATCCAAACTTCAACACTGATGTGTTCCAGGCCGGTGGATGGACCGGTGGCCGGTGGGCCGGCCTGGAGCACCATATCATGCAAAAACCCAAATTTCCAAAGAAGTTTCTGATGTGTTCCCAGCCGGTGGTCAGACCGGCGGCCGGTCGACCGGCTGGGAGCACTTCTTCACCCGTGAGCTTTGCTCACTTAACCAATTCCATCCAATTCTCATATATACTTCTAATAATCATCAACAATCAATATATATCATCAATATTCATCATATAACATCATTTACTAATCATAGCATGGATTCTAATCTTCCTAATCGTAATCTAATACGATTTTCTAGCATATAAACATGTAAAACACGTAAGTGATACCGAGTAACCCTTCACCGTTACCTTTAGCGTCTCTAATGATCGTCAAGCTCCTCTTCTATAAGGAAATAGTCTTTGTCGGGATCTTGGAGGTCGCCACCTACAATTAGATCGTAAAAAGATGAATAAAGTTCATCTTGAGAAAGACGGAATGCTTAAAAAGCGAGAAAGACGATAATTTTATTATCAATACGGATAGAGGAAGTTACGGGAGGAAGAATAAGATAAACTTACGTAAATTCTATCGAGTAACGAAGAAACTACGCCAATTCTAAGATTGAAATCAAAGAGGGAAAGTTGCTTAAGGAAGAAGAAAGAAAAGTGTGTTTGATTTTTGTGTTGAATGAATATTAGGTTAAGGAGGGAGTAGTGTGAGTTGTGTAGGAGAAAGTCAAAGACGGTTTCAAAGTCAAGAAAGTCAAACCCGACTCAAAAGTCAAGAAAAGTCAAACTCGACTTAAGACAGGATTTTCATGGAATCTCGCAGAAATTCCAAATACGAACTCGGAAATTCTAAATTCGACTCGAAACTTAAAATTATAAATTAAAACTTAAAATTACTGAAAAGCTTTCGTAAAATATTTCTACTAGAAAAATAGGGTACATTTCCGGGTGTTACAATCACCCCACCTTTTAAAACGTTTCGCCCTCGAAACTTGAGGAAAAATAAAAATTACCTTACTCGAAAAGACTCGGATATTTACTACGCATAGAAGCTTCGGTTTCCCAAGTCTCTTCTTCGACAGTAGCACTTCTCCACAAGATTTTCACCAACGGAACTACTTTACTTCTCAACTTCCTATCCTTACGATCTAGGATACGGATCGGCTTCTCTTCAAAGGATTAAATTCGGTTTTTTTTTTTTTTCCAAGCTAGGGCAATTCACTTGAAAAGACATGGGACTTGGATCAAGACATACTTTCTCATTGAGAAAACATGAAAAACATATGAACCTTAGCCAAATCGGCGGCCAAATACAACTTATAAGACGGCACCCATCCTTCTACATATCAAAGGGTCCAATGTATTCGCGGCTCAATTACCATTAACACCCAAACCTTTTAACAACCCTTCATAGGAGACACCTTCAAGAATACTTTATCACCAACTTCAAACTCTAACGGCCTTCTTCGGATATCGGCATAAGACTTTTGACGGTCTTGAGCGGCTTTCATTCTATCTCGAATGACCTTCACATTATCAATGGTTTCAACAAGAACATCGGGGCCTAAATCACGATTGTCACTCAATTGATTCCAACATATAGGACTACGACATTTCCTTCCATAAAGAGCTTCATATGGAGCCATCTTGATAGATGCATGATAGCTATTGTTGTAAGAAAACTCCACCAACGGTAAACTCTTTTCCCAACTAGACTGGAAGTCAAGAGCACAAGCCCTAAGCAAATCTTCTAAAGTCTGAATAGTCCTCTCAGTCTGACCATCCGTAGCGGCATGAAATGCAGTACTCATCAGCAACTTACTACCCATGGCTTCTTGTAAAGCTTTCCAAAATCGCGAACAGAATCTCGGATCTCGGTCGGATATAATCTCCAAAGGAACGCCATGATATCTAACAATTTCATCCACATAGGCTTTTGCTAAACGATCCAAATTCCAAGTTTCTTTGATCGGAATAAACCTAGCACACTTGGTCAATCGATCAACAACAACCCAAACGACATCTTTACCTCCTACGGTCTTCGGCAAAGCCATAACAAAATCCATAGAAATAGATTCCCACTTCCATAGCGGAATATCCAACGGTTGTAGCAATCCACCGGGTCTCTTGTGTTCAATCTTCACTTGTTGGCAAGTCAAACATCTTCCAACATATGACACAACATCACCCTTCAAGTGCGGCCACCAAAACTGCAGCTTCAAATCTTTGTACATCTTATCACCACCGGGGTGAATAGAATAAGGGGAAAGATGAGCTTCATCAAGAACTCGCTTCCTCAAATTAAAAGCATTAGGAACAAATAAACGACCATGGAAACGAAGAACACCTTCATTATCAAACTTGAAATCTTTACCTTTACCTTCAAGAATCTTGGCTTGGATAGACTTGTAGGTAAGATCATCAACTTGCCTTTCGCGGATTTCACGGAGAAACACAGGCTCGGCAATCATAGCACCAACATGAACAAATCCACGCTCTACAAACTCCAAACTCAAACTTCGAAACTCGTTACAAAGATCAACAGGTAAAACATGCAAAGCATGAGAAGCATGAGAAGCTTTTCTACTAAGAGCATCTGCAACCACATTCGCCTTCCCTTCATGATATAATAACTCAAAATCATAATCGTTCACCAATTCCAACCATCTTCTTTGCCTCATATTCAACTCTTTTTTAGTAAATATGTACTTCAAACTCTTGTGATCGGTGAAGATACGACAATGAACTCCAATTAAATAATGCCTCCATACTTTCAAAGCATGAACAACAGCGGCCAATTCTAGATCATGAGTAGGATAGTTCACTTCATGAACTCTCAATTGCCTTGAAGCATAAGCCACCACCTTCCTATTCTGCATAAGAACACAACCTAATCCCATCTTAGAAGCATCACAATAGACATCAAAGTCTACTCCATCTTCAGGCAAAGTCAACACCGGAGCGGTAGTTAACCTCGTCTTTAATTCTTGAAACGCATTTTCACAAGCTTCATTCCATAGAAATTTGGTTTCCTTCTTCAACAACTGAGTCATCGGTCTAGCAAGCTTAGAGAAATCTTTGACAAACCTTCGATAATAACCAGCTAAACCAAGGAAACTTCGAATCTCTCTAACATCAGACGGACTCTTCCAATCAACAACGGCCTCAATTTTAGAAGGATCCACCATAACACCTTCTTTAGAAATCACATGCCCAAGAAAGGACACTTTAGGTAACCAAAATTCACACTTAGAGAACTTAGCATACCACTTCTGACGACGTAGAACACCCAAAATAATCCTCAAATGAATAGCATGCTCATCTTCGGACTTGGAGAAAATAAGAATATCATCAATGAAAACCACCACACACTTGTCAAGAAACTCACTAAATGTGCGGTTCATTTGATCCATAAAGATAGCAGGAGCATTCGTCAATCCAAATGGCATTACCTTGAACTCATAATGGCCATACCTCGTACTAAAAGCGGTCTTTGGAATATCAACATCTCTAACCGCAATTTGATGATAACCCGATCTCAAATCAATCTTCGAAAAAGTAGAAGCACCCCTTAATTGATCAAACAAATCTTCAATTCTCGGTAAAGGATATCTATTCTTGATTGTAATCCGATTTAATTCACGATAATCGATACACAATCTCATAGAACCATCCTTCTTCTTCACAAAAAGAACGGGAGCACCCCAAGGAGAGGCACTAGGTCGAATAAAACCTTTTTCAATCATATCATCCAACTGCTTTCTTAACTCTTTCAATTCAGAAGGAGCCATACGATAAGGAGCTTTGGCAATTGGACCAGAACAAGGAACAAGATCAATAGAGAATTCAACATCTTTCTCGGGAGGAATCCCGGGCAAATCTTCGGGGAATACATCGACGAATTCTCGAACAATAGGCACATCTTCAATACTTGGCAAAGAGGTATTTGAAGAAGTAACAACACACAAGAATGCTTTGTAACCTTTTCTAACCATACTTACCAACTTCAAAGCGGAAATTAAAGACACACCTTTATGGGGATGAGATCCCTTATAGGTTATTCTAACACCTAAAGAACTCTTTAAGAAAATCTTTTGATCACGACACTCGAACCTAGCATGATACATAGCTAGCCAATCTATACCTAAAATAATATCAAACTCTCCTAGAGGAAACTTAAGGAGATTCGCGGGGAAGATAGAACCCGAAATAGAAATAGGTACATTTGGATAAAGGGTTGAACAAGAGATAATATCTCCGGATGGTAAGGATATGGGAGTATCCTCACTAGATGTAGGCTTGATTGATAACTTATTAGCATAGGTTGATGACACAAAAGACATTAAAGCACCGGTATCAAATAAAATAAGACACGGTTGCTCTAAGATTGAAAACATACCCGTAATGATCTCGGGATGAGCGTCGGCTTCGGCACGTCTCATGACAAAGATTGAACCCTTAGGCTTAGGAGGAGGAGGCAACTTTCGGTCGGGGCAATCTTCATAACGATGACCACCCTTTTGACAGAAGAAGCAAATGTAAGGTCGGTTGGCACAAGACACACCGGGGTGGTGTGGTTGTCTACAACGATTACATTGACGACCTTGAGCTTGAGCTTGAGGAGCATAAGGCCTATGAACTACATTTGAAGTAGCTCTAGGAATAAAAGGAGAAGGATTCCTTGAATTGGCATTGGAAGAAGGATTAAACCTCCTCTTGATAGCATAGGAATTTGAAGAAGACGGAATAAACGGCCTCTTACCATAAGCATTCGGCCTAGGAGCATAATAAGGAGATGGATTATTCATTAAAGCCTCATCTCGAATAGCCTTCATTGAATTTTCAGCCCATAAGGCATCATCATAGAGATCTCCAAAGGACGCGGTACCCCTTCTCACTTTACTTTGCAGCACGGCTTTCAACTTATTACGATAGTAGAAAGAACGATCTTCATCATCACGAATAAGCCTCGGCGCAAAGTGAGCGAGCTTATTAAACTCCGTAGTAAACTCTTGAGCGGATAAGTTGCCTTGTTTAAAATCAATGAACTCTTTGAGCCTTTGTTGCTTAAGCTCCTTAGGATAAAATCTACCCTCCACAAGAGCTTTAAAGCAAGCCCAGTTAAAGTCCTCTTCAAGAGTTGCGGTGGCACTTGTGATAGCCCACCAGTTGTCGGCTTCCCGCACTAGAAAGTGATTTGCAATCCTCACTTTATCCTCTTCCCGGACTTGGTAAAGATCAAACTGCTTTTCCATCTCACGGAACCAGTCGGATAGCTCCGTAGGATCAGGCTCTCCACCATAAGGCACGATCTTACTCCTTGCAATTTGACCCGCCACCCATGCATAACCACCTTGTTGGTTGTCCTCCCTTCTAAGGGGAACTTGGTTGGCATTAGCTAGAGCGGCATCTTGCTGATTCTTCAGCACTTGAGCAAGAGCCTCCATCATAATATTCTCAGCTAAACGCGGTCTAACCATCTTCATAAGAAACAAACACAAATTAAGTTACTCCTATCAATTAGCATAAACAAATAGACTACCAATTAAAGTCCTTAACTTCTACCCAACTCTCATTTATTATTTTAAGGTCAAGTAGTTTAAGTTAGGGTTCACGTGTGTGCGTCGGGAGCGATAAAGCTCTGATACCAACTGTGACAACCCTCGCGAATGCGGAAAGATAAAACATACAAGCATGTGAAAAGATATGCGGAAATACGGTATTTTAAAAAAACCTTTAAACATGCAAGTTATATAACACGAGGAGTGTCAAAATATTACAACTAAGTACGGAATATACAACAAAGAGACGGGGTATCTTAAAATGTTAACAAAGAACAAGTGTTTAGCAAAACTAGCTAAAATCGTCTAGAGGTGAACTTCCAGGGACAACGCCCGCTAGCTCACACCCGAACCCCAAAATATCAGATCCAAAAAGTCATCCATAGCAAGCAACCTGTTCATCCATGAAAACATGAATGCCACAGTCAGTGGGGAGTAACTCCGGGTTCTCCCAGCCATATCACATTAAACGTACATATAAGGAAATACAAAAGTAAATCATGCATATATAGATATACATGTGAGGTACAATAAGAATAGATAGGCAATTCTATAGATAATGATAAGAGCATATGGAAATCAAATCCGTAACCATCATGTTATTCAAAGACTCGGGAAAGACACTCTTAGGCAATCGAATACGCTCACTAGGGCTTACATCTCACCGTTAGCGGTATAAGATTGATAAGATTGAGACTCTACAGACAAACCAGTCAAGTCATGCGATGATCATAGTAAATCCAACACATTATCATCCATTCACGAACCAAGACAATGACGGTGTCCAATCATGCAATGACCATGAATAATGTCATGAAATCACGCATTCAAAGACGACTCAAGACGACCACTCTCACGGTAAATGAAACGCACTAGCATCGTGTCCCAGCAAGAATGATTTAAAAGGCATCCACGGGATAAAGCATTTCCCTGAACTCATACACGATGCTACATTTCGTATATGTAGACTAATTTCCTCCTGGTAGCACGACGATAATAAATATCCGGTCCTAGTCTAA
>JAIUZE010020911.1:0-10205 GCA_022085475.1 Heliosperma pusillum
TTTTGCGTACTTTTCGTTAACTGATCGATAAAGTGAAATAATATCTAGATATTATTATATATTAATCAAAAGAAAGGAAAATATCAAGGTCTATTAGAGGAGAGGAAAGGAGAGGAGAGCCGTGTGGTACATGATGAAATCGGGTCTGATTTTTTCTCGATTTGCGTAATCTCCGTTGACGGATCGATAAAGTAACAAATATCTAAGATATTTGTATTAGTTTAATCGAAAGAATTAAAATATCTCAAGTGAGTGGAAAACGATGACATGGACGCGTGACTCATGCCAAAGTCGAATTTCGAGTTTGTTACGGGATTTACGATGAGTCGGGAATAGTTAAATGATGTTCGGTTTTAAACCGTAAAAGTTATTCTTTAAATTCCGAATAACTTCAAAATAATTATATTAAATTATGATAAATCTTAATAAATCTAAATAAAAATAAATCAAAAATATTATTTTTTTAAATAAAATTTCGGTCTTCAAACTTATCAGTCGAGTCGGGAAAAGTCAACGAAAGTCAAAGTCGACTTAAAAAGTCGAGAAAAGTCAAAAATGACTTAAAAGTCAAGAAAAGTTTATGACGACTTAAAAGTCAAGAAAAAGTCAATGACGACTTTAAAAAGTCAAGAAAAAGTCAAAGACGACTTAAAAGTCAAGAAAAGTCAAAGATGACTAAAAAACGGTCTTTTCATGAAATCTCTCAGAAATTCCGAATACGAACGCGGAATTTCAAAATAAGACTCCGAACAAAAATTCCTATTTTAAAAACTTAAGTTCTACTGAAAAGTGTTAGTAAATATTTTTACTAGAAAAATCGGGTACTTTTCGGGTTGTTACAATTTGCCACCTTGGATGTTCATGAAACATGAATATTTTATGCTATCACTGCTCATTCCTGGTCCCGAGGGTCCTGGGAATAACATTGACGTATACTTACAACCTTTGATAGAGGAATTAAAATACTTATGGAATGTAGGGCTCGAGACATATGACAAGTTTAGGAATGAAACATTTAAGTTACATGCTGCCTTGACATGGACAATTAGTGATTTTCTGGGGAATTCAATGTTATTGGGATGGAAAACAAAAGGGAAGTTTGCATGTCCAAGTTGTAACCATGAAACAGACTCCTTATATCTTAAACATAGCAAAAAAAAAAATGTGTTATATGGGGAGTCGTAGATTTTTAGATGTTAATGATCCTATGCGCCGTGATAAGAAATCTTTTAATGGTAAAGTTGAAGAAAGACCCCCTCCCAGACCCCTAACAGGATTTCACGTTTTAGAGGAATTGTCTGATTTTGTGAACTCTTTTGGGAAGAAAGAGAAAAAAAAGAACAAAAGTGATTCCCCATGGAAGAAGAAGTGTATATTTTTTTAATTGCCTTACTGGAAACACAATAAATGTCGGCATAACCTAGATGTGATGCCCATTGAAAAAAATGTTTTTGACAATGTACTGGGAACTTTATTGGATATCTCTGGTAAGAGTAAGGATCACCCAAATGCTCGTTTTGACCTATTAGATATGGGTATCAAAGAAGACCTACACCCTCGTCTGTCGGAAAACCAGAGACATGTCTTTTTCCCAAAGGCATGTTATTCAATGTCTACAAAAGAGAAGGATATTTTCTGTCGTGCTTTGAAAGGAACAAAACTTCCTTATGGCTTCGGCTCTAATATTTCACGATGTGTGAATTTAGCGCAAAGGAAAGTTTCAGGATATAAAAGTCATGATGTTCATATCATCTTACATTACTTGCTTCAAGTTGCTGTGAGAAGGTGCCTTCCCAGGCATGTGGCGGTTCCGTTGATTAGATTAGGAAATGTTTTCCGAAAATTGTACAGTAAAGTCCTAAGTCAATAAGAACTTGATTACTTAGAATCTGAAATTATCCAAATATTATGTGACTTAGAAAAAATATTTCTCCCAAGCTTCTTCCACATCATGGTACATCTGCCCATTCACCTAGTAGAGGAAATTAGGCTTGGGGGTCCTGTGCAAGGGAGAGGGATGTTTTTCATTGAAAGATATTTATGTAAATTGAAAGCATATGTGCGAAATAGAGGTCGTCCAGAAGGATCTATTGCTGAAGGTTATTTGATTGAGGAATGCATGAACTTTTGCTCTCGGTATGTGGACGGAGGCAACACAAGACATGAGAAAACCACATGTGACATGTCAGATAATGAAACAGAAGAACTTGACACTACTATTTTTAGTAATTGCGGTCATCCTTTGGGAGGAAAGAAGTAAAGAAATGGACACATGTTCACTCTGGACCCCAAATTAGGTGCACAGGCGCATCGGTACGCCTTATTCAATTTAGACAGTCAAGAAGTTGAGCAGTGCATAAAGTAAGTAACTTTATTATATAATTTGAGTACTAACATTAATTTATAACTACGTTTCCTTTCATTATTTCTGAATTTATTGTTTTACTGTTTTATGTAGAGACCATGAAGATTTTGTAAACTGTCAAAGAAGGAAAAGCAAATGGAAACGTGAACGGAATCATAGTCATGAATTTCCAAACTGGTTGAAGGAAAAGGCGACTCAAAACGGTGTCTCTGACCAAGTATTTTGGCTTGCTAAGGGACCTAGTCCTACAGCTAAAAGGTTTAAGGGTTATTATGCAAATGGTTATGAGTTTTATACCAAATCACGTGATGCCAGATGCAAAACACAAAATAGTGGAGTAACCCTTTCTGCTTTAACTTCAAGTTTTGCTAGCTCAAAAGACAAAAATCCTGTTGATGGGGATGTTACGTATTATGGTACAATTCTAGAAATAATCGAGCTCAACTATTGGTTTAAGTTTACTGTTGTTTTGTTTCGTTGTGAGTGGTATCAAGTGGAGAAAGATGAATACGGGTTGACTTGTGTTAATGTGAAAAAATACTCTTCAGTGGATGATCCGTTTGTCATGCCATCCCAAGTGCATCAAGTATTTTATGTGGCCGATCCAATCGTAGATGGGTTGCAATATGTCATGACTAAGGTTCCAAGAGACATCTTTGATTATAACATTGAAACTGAAGAACCTAATAACAACCTTATACTGCATTCTGGGCATATGGAACCTGAAGAGATTATCAGATTGTCAAGAGAAGATATAGATCCTGTGGTTGTTGATGCAAATACTGTATTGGCTAACACTAATAATTTGCGTGATTTAAATGATGAGAGTGACGACAATGATGACACCTTATGGGACTGGATGCAAGCTGAGGAAGAAGATAACGATGAGGACTTATGAGTAGCGTTAAACTAATTTTTAATCATTTGTAGTCTGTCTTTGATGATTATTATGTGCTAATTTATGTGACATTTTGCAGTTTCATTTATAAGATGTTTGTTCTTTTGTCTGAATTTTTTATTTATTTTGGAAACTTGAATGCAATTGAAGTATGACAGAAAGCTTGAATGAATATGAGAGAGTTCGCATTGAAAAAATTGCACAAAATAAGGCAAGGCTGGAAGAGATTGGGGTACATAATATTGTACATTCGTTGACAAGCCTGGTGGAAAGTAGCAAGAGCAAAAGACGAAGTCAAAATAAATCAGGAAGAACAAATCATTTCGACAAAGAAGATGTAGATTATGTTCCTAGCAACAATGAGGAAGAGGATGATCAACTAAATGCTGAAGTTCGTCATAAAAAGGTTAAATGGTCTACATATTTTTTCTCTGTTCATATTTTGTTTTTATATTAATATATATACAAGTCTTGATGTCTACCTATTTATGATTATGCAGGTTTCTAAGTCTGGTAGTCGACAACGTGCACAATATATACCACCAAGGTCAGTGACGAGATACTCCAATTATACTAGACTGAGAAATCAAAGTCAAGCTAACAAACACCAAGTAGGGTTCAAGCTCCCGCAAATCTTTGACAAAGATCAGACGGGGGAAAGGCAGGATGCATATAATGATCTAAACCCGACTCAACAAAATGATGTGATGAGAAACATGACTATGGCTGACTTGATCTTGATGAGAAACCAGATGCAAAAAGAAAAAGTTATGAGTAATGATCATCAGTCATCACATTTCACCCCTACCACAGAAGACTTAAACATTGTCTCAAAGACGCATGAAACTTATATCCAGCCTTCGCCTACTGAGAGAGATGCGATGGGAGGTAATTCTACCATATCAGAATGTGTTAGACTTTTGTTTTTTTTTAAATAATTATCAGAAGCTAACCTGGCCATTTAGTTTTTTAAATCAACTTATAAAACAACATGCAGTTCACTATGGAAATTCATCTCAAATAGAACGAGATGAACTTATAGCAGCATGTTTTGGAGATGATTCATTAACAGATAGTAGTACTGAAAGCGGTAATGTTGATAAATCACATAGCTCTGAAGAGGAATATCTTGAAGATGAGAGTGAGCAAATAAACTTGGATATTCAAGATCTTCAAGAAGATGGTAAATTAATATTAGTTTCTTGTATATATTTATATATAAATATATTGTATATTATATGGATGTTTTCTTACAAACTGCTCATAGCTATCTCGGAAGGCGGCACTAGAGGACCAACCATGTTACACCATGTACACACCCGATCAGCGGAGAAATAGGTGGCCATCATTCTAAACGAGTTTGGCCAACCAATTGGTCCCGTATTGCAGAAAAAAGACATTGTAGGTCAATTTGCTCGCTTTTTAGGTACATTAGCTCGAGATTATAGCTATGCACCCTTAGTCTTTGACTCTTGGCGGAAAGTCCCAAATAAAGATAAATTGTGGGAATATATCTTGGTATGTCTCCTTTAAATTATAGCTTTTTTGAATTCACTAGCAGACAAAACTTGTACGAAATCATTTTATTTTATGCAGACAAAATATATAGTACCAGAAGAAGGTAAAGATTGGGTGATGAAGACTATTAGAGATGCTTGGAGAGTCCATAAATGTCGTTTCAAGAAAAAGCATTTCTACAGGTATAAAGATGATAAAAGTAGGTGGAGAAACAGATCTAACCTAGTTCCTGATGACGACTTTCTAAAATTACTTGCCACATGGAAAAAGAAATCTGAGAAGGTGATATTCAACCCCTTACACTTGAATTTATAAGTCGTAATTTTTTTGGCTAGCTGTATATGCTATTGAAATCGTCTTTAATAATTACGCTAGCGTGTTTCACTATTTCTATGCATTGCTCTAATGTGCAGAGACGATGCTCTCGTAACTAGTGTTGCGTTTTCAAAATAAATAAAAAAGTCGCATTTCTTTGATATAAATGTTGCTTTTCAACATGAAAAGCATTGCATTAGTTCAAGAAGTGTTGCTATTTTTTTTCACAAGAAGTGTTGTATTAGCAAATAAAAATGTTGCCTTTGAAATTCAAAAAAGCGTTGCCTAAACATAACCAATGCAACACTTTACAAAAGTGTTGCTTTAGATTCAAAAGTGTTGCATTAAGCGTTGCAATGAGCTAATGCAACAAGACTTTATGTAGCACTTCATATAGTGTTGCATAAACTCTATAGCAACACTTATAAGACATTATGCAACAATGACAAAGTGTTGCTACAGAATCACAATGTAGTAGTGCCAATTACATAAATGATTCCAAGACCCAAATTCTATATTAACTCGGGTTTATGTGAGCCACAAACTCTACGACCTTAATTAATATTACTTGGTGGGTTAACTCTTTAACCGATTCTACCATTAGAATTCTTGGTCGATGAAATACTTTATTGTCATCTTTAGCCTGGAACACATGGGCCACACACCCTAGGTTTTCCGTTGAGTTCAACCAAATTTCGATGCAATAACAACTTATTGCCCCAGTTACCCAACGTAATAAGTTTAGCACCTCGGTGAGCCGAACCTTCTTCCTTATAAAATTGGGATTCATGAGTTATACTATTTGTTAAGGCTAAATCTCAGTTAATAAATATAGAGGTCAAGTCAATTTATTATCTATCTCCTTTAAGTGAAAAAAATTGGTAATCTATCGATAATTATAATTGACGCGGTCGATTAACTCGATAAAATGCATGTGTGATTTATATGGCGATTTGGCATGCATGTGACATATAAATAAAAAATGCAAGCAATAAAATAAATTCCTAGTACGACCTTCCTAGAAATAGAAAATCAAATAATCTATTTACAAATTCGGAATCCAACTCCTTTTGTCCCTTGAACTTCATGTGCACGCCTCCCAAGGACATCGTCTTCCTTTTCGAACGCCTTTCCAAATGGCACCGTCTTTAGGAAACTCCGAGATTACAAATAATTACAAGACTTTCCTATTATACATATCTAAAAACTAAATATTACAATAAAAGTGATGCGAGATCATAATAAATTACAACCGAATCAATATTCCCTTACATTACGGGTAATATCGATCAAAAACTAAGGCCATACTTAGACAAATTATATAATTCAAAAATTACATAAATCAAAAAGACATTCATTCATTCAAAATGCAGCATAATTATATGTAAACTCATGCAATATTAATGTGCCAAATCGCCCTAGTAACCTAATATCGTATATAAACCCGGTTTTATGGAAATGCATGATAATAACCAATTAAAATCACAAATTAATACTTAAATCAAACTTAAGTCCAAGTTAATTATCCTAACTGTTTTAGGACTCAAAAATTAGTCTCCACTAAGTGTTTGACAATAATTCAACTCGGTTTTGCATAATTGCTCGTTTTTTACCCTTATTCACATAACGTTTATGTAATAATTCCAAATTTAATTACAGTAATTTATAAATTTAAAAATTAAAATTTTGAATATTCTGGCACATTTCCCGGAACATCATCCTGTCAAAAGTTTGGTCAAAATTTTTTGAATCATTTTAGAGAAAAATATAGTTGCACTTAATCGATTTTATCAAATAAAACACTCAAAACACACGAAAATTAATCTAATTAATTTTCAACTTATACATATGATATGTACAATATTTATGCAACATATGATAATTTTATCATGCCAAAATTCATTTTATCTATTTATTCCAAAATAATCACTATTTATGCCTTTTTAACTATTAAAAATCATAAATCATGCAAAATAAATCATATGTATCTCAAATTGTACATACAATAGCTAAAATATTTATGTGATATCATACTAAAATTTTATGGCCATATTCGAACTCTAACTATATTTAGTAAATAAAAGTTCATTTTACTCATTAAAATGTGTTTATTTAACCAAAAATCATTAAACCAAGCAATAATCTTCCATAAATCATAAAAATGACCTATACTCATTATAGGACCAGTAGGTACAACATGCTCAAAAATTTTGTAAATTTATCATATAAATCACTAATTTTCTAGTTTATATTTTTACTTTAACTCGTAAAAACATCATAAAACCGATAACATGCAACATCCTATTCTTTAATACCAAATGTTAGGTTCATATACCTATTCATAAGACTCTAATTATGAACTAATTATGGGCACAAGGAAAGGACTCCTTTCTCTCCTTGTTCTTGAGCTAATATATCTAGGGATGAACTTCCTAAGTCCCTAGAGACACTCCTCTTGGATGCACCTAAACTATCCAACAATCACCTTTTACCTTGTATAACTAGACAAGATAAGAGGTTCCCTTAATATGTATATTATTACTACTACTAGAAATATGTGTATATGAGATCTTAATAATAAAACAACTTGCTTGATTTCATTATTCTTAGAGAGATAAGTTCACTTGTGATGTCTAACATATAAGTGATTATATGCTTATAAAAGATGAGAATATTTTCTCATTTGTTCACCTTGGGGCCGCCGGTCATGGGGCATGGTGAAGGGGACAAGCATGCTTGCTTTTTCCCTTACCCAGGTCACTAGGGTGGCTTTAGGCAAATTAGGGTATTAAATGTGTTGTCTTAGCATTTAAACAATAAGGCATGAACATCCTAATCCCTAACCACCCAAACTGGCTCCATGGTGTAATACGGGATCCCATTTTAACTTTCACATTTTGTCATTTGTCACAAGTGTGACATATGACAAGTTGTATATAATTGTACTTATAAAATTATATTTAACAAATTAAATACAATCTTATAACAAATAAATTATATTTAACATTTTAAGTGACAATCTTTAATTACATGTGTGTAAAATGGTTTATCTCATATATAGTTAATATAATTACAACTTATTGTAATTACATTTAACCAATCACTCTTATCTCTAATGCTTCATAAACATTATACAACTTTGGTAATATAACATATAATTACAATATGTATCTTATTTAATCATATTATAATAAGATGTAATTCTCATATACAGATTGAACTCATTCAATCTAAGGGATTAGTTAATCTGTATCATCACACAACTAATTAACTTTATGATTTGGGAATTGTCCTTTCGGTGTGACCTCAAGGGATCAACTGATCAGCACCGTCATACGACAGCAATGTCAAACTCTCGTAAGCCAACTATTACCGATTAATGTGGATCAGTTGACTATAATGTTAATCATCCTGTTGTATTATTGTTAATGAGATTTAATTAAGTGATCGTACTATTGATGAGGACACTTACTCCTACAGAAGATTGATTTTTCTACCCTCAAGCCATAAATGAACAATAACCATCTCATAACTCGAGACCTTATCCTTACCGCCCCTCCGCACATTACCTGATCCCGTAGCATAACAGTAACCGTGTTCCATAGAAAATTAAAAAGGAATTTCATCTTAGGTGGAAAAGACTCGGCTAGCTCATTACCCCATTCTGCACTTGGATTAATTTCCATCTTATTATCAGGGATGGCAAACAGAGTGCAGAATTCGGCAATGGTGAGGGTTATAGCACATCCATTAACCACCGCATGCAAAATACCATCTCGGAAAGAAAGTGAAGCAAAGAACTGAATTACCTCAATCGGATACACCGGACCCGAGAACTGACACACATCCTCCCATTCTTAAAATTGCAAGAATTCGGCAAAGAACCGAATAGCGGCCATCTGACCATACCATGTCTTAGGATAATATCGACCTGCATGTGTCCCGTACTTTGAGAGTGGATTAACAAGAGTCCGCTCCTTTTTGGTGAGACGGAGTTTGTTGAGTCCTTGCGCCGTTGCATGGTCCAGATATTCCAGAAATAGGGTACGCCGTATCCCTTCGCGAACCGCCGCCTTCACTTCTTCGACCTAAACCTCCTCCTCTACCGCCTTCTTCCTCCCCTTGTCGATTTTTCGACGTTTTCCCACAGTACTCTGTTCTCCATGGTTACAGTTGGGGTTAGTGGGTGACGGGTTTGTTTGGGCTGGAGAGGGGATGTTTGATTCTGATTGATTTTGTGGTGGAGAGGCGCGGTGTTTGATCGGGTGAAAGGGGTGGTGGTTTGGGTGTAAGGTTTTGGCGCCATTGAATGGTGATGTGAGAGTTTGAGTGGGTTGAGTGTTTGAGGAGTTTTAGGGAAGAGGGAGTATTGATGATAAATTGGGGGAGTGTATAGGTATTTATTAGAATTGTAAATTGTTGACTTTTGGGTAAAGAAGGGTGAAGGGGCCGGCGGTTATTTTTAGGTTAGTTTTTTTTGTTGGAGTAGGTATCCTCCACAATAGTGCGCCACTTAATAAATCTCATTAAGGAATATAATTGGGATATTTATTGACTATATATATGATTATTAGTCAGTTGATTAACGTAAATCAAAAACGGTCGGCTGACTAGAGTTTGACGTTATTGTCGTATGACGGCGGTGATCAACTGATCTCTTTCGGTCACATCTATAGGATGAAATCCAAATAGTAACTAATTATTTGTATATGATACAGTTAACTAGTCCATTACATATATTCGATATGTACGAGAGTTAATTATTAGAAATTGAATTATGAACTCAAATTCGATTAAGTTTATTTTTAATTATGCGATAATTGACTAATAAATTTATATCTTATTTTAGTATGATTAAATAAGATTTAACTTAGTAATTAATCGTTAAATTACTAAATTAGTTGAGGTTTTGAGATAGAGGTAATTAGTTAATTATATTTACAAAGAGTTGTAAAATAAATTAACTAAGCATTGTGGGACCCCTTATATATTGATATAATGGTAAAATATTACTTAAAATGTTAAGTACATATTATTTATTTAATTGAGTCATATAATTGTTATATGATCAAATTAACACTTAATTATACAAAATAATTAAGCATATGA
>JAIUZE010020912.1:0-14284 GCA_022085475.1 Heliosperma pusillum
AATCTATCCACTTCCAAAGAAGTTGAATGTTTATTTTATTTAATGGCGTAGCGAACAACAGAAGCGCATTTTCTATCAGGGTTCCAAAACAGCTTCTCGCAGATTTTACTCCAGGTGTAAAGCTGCACAGCGGCCATACGAGCACAGCCGACCCAGACTACCCATTTGCTGTTGAAGCATCAGCAGTATGAATAAGCTAACTAGCTAGTTATTATGGATTACAGCAATTCTGAAATAAAGAATGACATACTCGAGTTGCGCTCTTCAGCATTCGAATCACTTGAAGGTAGGTAAAACCATTGTACAAAATCGCACCCCAAAGTGGAGCATAAAATGTTCCGAAGTGAACAACCTACAGAAAATGCACATGATTTTTATTTTGATATCATTTCTATACATATTCAACTTATGAAAAATACAGCAATCCAACAATTGAATAGCCTCAAGCCCTCAACAATCAACATGGATGTTATATTTTCACCAGCATCAAAAACAATAAAAGGAAAAAAAATGTATAGAAGTATTATTAACACACCTAATTATCACAACGTAAAATATGGCACAAGCTTTCCTAGGTTTTACTACTTCCTCTTTTTCAGGATCTTCCCATTTGATTTTTTGAGGTCAAAATTTAGGAACTTACATTGGTTACCAAAAGAATATGCAAATAAATGAATAAAAACTATAATATGATACTACGATATTTACATTAAGAAAATATTTCACAAAATCATACATTCAACAAAAATTACAGGGTTTTCTATACTACTCCCTTCAATTATCGCCTTTCCTAAGCGGTAGCCTAACCTTTTCCTAAAACGACTCCAAAGCCTAACCTAAAGTAATATATCGTCACCCGTAATCCGTTAAATGATGCCTTGTCGAATGATTATCCATTAACTGACTTTCATGAACACTAATCTTTCCAACTTCATCTTCCGCCAAACAAACATCTCTCCTGCCACCTTCATCCTCTATTCTCTAATACTCCCTCCGTCCCGGTCATTTGTTTACGATTTCCAATTTAGGGTGTTTCATACTTTCATTCATTTGTTTACCTTTCTATATTAGGAAGGTAATTTATGAGTAACTTGATCATCCAATGGGACTATTGTCCACTTGTCATCCACCAAGTACAACACTACAACCACAAGTGGTCCCCTACCATTTCCTTAATAATTGTGCCAAAAGCAAAGGTAAACAAATGACCAGGACGGCGGGAGTAACAATTAACAACGAACCACTTTTTCCTCACCTCTCTCACCACTTCAGGTCAAAATCTATGATAGCCATCTAGACATCACCGGTATCTGTCACCAATTGTCCACTAGCGCCCCCTCCCCCCAAGTCCCCCACCCACCCACACTGGTGGTCTTCGTCGCTGGCCAACATCTACATCCACCCTCTCGCTTTCGTTTGTCAATTTTCCAGTCACCATGACGTTCATGGTCGTTTTCAGTGCCTCTGCGACCACCCCTTCCTCGTCATACTCCCACCCACGCAACTCCCTCTTCGTAAATTTAAGTTATACAGAGATCACTGGGGATGACAACAGTGGCGGCTGAACAACGACAAGGTGGATGAAAAGGTAGCAGTAGGCGGTGGTGGAAGATTAATGTGGATGGAAGATCAGGGTTAACATAGAAAAACCATGTAAAGTCAAACACAAAGAACATTTAAAAGCAGCAATACTTTACATTTCTGAAAAAGTGATTTTGACATGTGATTGAAATTAAACTGGTTGATGGTAATCAAACCCCCACTTCCATCCCAAAAAAAACTGCCAAATAAAATAAATGGCAGCATTGTCAAATGTACGGGAAACAACAGCTGATGCTCTCATGCTCCTCTAAACATTCTAATAAAATTAGAAGTCATAGTAACTGCTAGGAATTGTGGACCTCATTGTTTGTTCATTGGCCCGCACCCATAAGCATAAAAAAGTACAGATACTGAAAGGAACAACAATTTGGGGAATAAAGAACCAGGGAGTGTTGAAACGGCACAATGAATTTCATATTTTGGGGCCACATCCATCAACTTCTTACCAAAATATTGGGTAAATACCATTTTCATCCTATAAGGTCAAACTTGGTGGTGATGATGATTATCATCAAATACGCTACCATCAAATTTGGCTTCAAAAGTACTATCATAACATCATTTTATTATTCTTATTTTTAATGTGTATTTCCAAAGAATTACTGGTTCCAAGTTCAGATTTGTAAGGGAATACAACACGATTAACAAGAGGAAAAAAAAAAAGAACAGGTAGTCTATTTACTCTATTATCTACTTGCCTTTCCTGCAAGCCCTGTTTGGGACCAACACCAAGCACGAATGTGACCATGGTGATTACCAATGGATCGCATGATAGTCATCACAAGTGAGGTTCCTGAATGGACATAAAAGCTCTGGAGTTAACATTATGAAAGTAAAGCAATATAACCCTTTTCATCAGTAACATTGGAACAAGAAAGCAATAGGTGAATGTGTAACAACCACGCGGAAGTGAGTTAGTATAATAGACTCATACTATCCCTAGACGGTGGAATTATCCTCATTATTATATACTTATGATGTAATAAGCGCACGGAAGTGAGTTAGTTACGAGTTTATATGTGCATTATAGCCTTGCTCAAGTAAATTCTCTAGATGACAGTTTCCAACAAATAAGCAGTTTAAATAATATCCCGAGAACAATTACTGATTCGAAAACAAGACAGATTCATACCCCAGACATATAGGTGGAAAACAGGCTCAAAATCTTCAACATCAGTCTTGTGTTGAACAACAGTACGATGAAGTGTAAAAGCTATAGTAGTTGTCCACAAAAAAGACGCAACACAGAAGAAATGAGTGCTGTATCCCTGAGCATAACAGAAGAATCCCGTAGACGGATCACTACACATACGAAACAAAAACACTCAGCTACTAATATACACGGAAGGTAACATTTTCAAAAGACGGCGATAAAAAGTCAAATCAAGGTAATCCCTGGTGGACCACACACCTACCCAATAATGTTGAAGAAGCTGCAAAGCATGTCCTGCATTATATATCAGAAACATCAAACCACTTAACAGAAGTAGTGTTGTTGCAGCAATCACATTACATTTTCATTCTAGTAAGTACTCCGTAATCGGTTTGGCAATTGTAAATTTAAATACGGCAGTAATAAAGACAAAAGTTTTGGTATGTATTTGACCCGTGTTAACTTACAGAGAGAGCGAGAAGAAAGACGAGTTTGAAGGAGAATTTCCGAAGGTCTTTGAAGAGAAGGTAACACAAGACAATGAAGCCTGAGCCAAGTAATGATAGACTTGATGCACCCAAGTTTACTGTTGCTAGTAATCGCCTTTCATCAATTGACAACCCCATTCTTAGACTCTTTCCTCTTAATCTTCCCTCTTTTCCCTTTATTTAACCCTAATTCTCTCTCAATTGTTTCAATTTTCTCGATTCAACATTCTTGATCATGTACTTTTTACTTTGTTTCTCTCACTTTATTCACTTTACAGATTACAGATTAAATGGATTAGACGGTACAAAAATTATTTAAATAAATCAATGAAGAATCGTTATACCGTTAAAAGTTTTTTATTTTATTTTTTTTAAAAAAAGAATTATTCTTTATGAATATAGATCTGAAAGCTAGGGATCGAGTAGGACGGGTTTGGACTTCTCTCGCTAATACCTCATAAATCGCAATCGTGTTCACTAGGAGTGACAATGAGACGGGACAGCTCGTGAACAACGCGAGTTTGGCTCAGTCAAAGCTCGGCTGGAGAGTATAACGAGTCAAGCCGAGTTAACGTTGACTCGGCTTAAAAAGCTCGCGAACGGCTTGAACAGTTATTATTAGATAAGATATTACTCATATTTTATTTTGAAAGAAAAAAACGAATTTTACAATTATATATAAGCTCGGATTGAGGTCGAGTTTGGGTCGAGCTCTGAAATAAAGCTCGCAAGCTTGATAACGAGCACAATTTCTCCACGCTTGAGCTTAAGTTTTACTTTTTGAGCACAAGTTGATCAAGGCCAAGCTCGGGTTCGGCTCGGCTCGTTATCACCCCTATTATCCGCTCTAATGCCTACTAGCTTTCAAAATTATATCCGTTTTAGTATGTTAATCTCGTACTCTCATGTGAGGTCGTTATCCCGAATAATTGTATAAAACGAAAGCCAGTTACCAGATAACATGACTCATAGTATTTCAAAATTTGTTTTACGGCATATCTCATGGAAGATTGTCTTACACAATTATGAGTAATCTGTCCTAAGAAGGTGAAGAAATAAGATTGTACGAAACCATTTTATTAATTGTCAAAACTTTTCAAAGTCGGGACGTGCAAGTCGGCATAGAGTATTTGCAGATTTTAGCAAGCTTAGCCGTAAAGTCATGGTTCAAATCCGGTTACTATTAGGATACAATGTATCCCCTAGTCATGTTGAGTTCCCATGTCATTGTATTCCTATGTTTTTGTGTTCCTATGGCATTGTGTTCCCAAGGGATAATAGTTGTTGTTAAGATAATTGAAGGGACAATTATGGTTGTTAAGAGAATTGGAGGAGAATGTTGTCTTTTATTCATTTCAAGTGCAAGGTTTATATAATACAATGTAGTCTTCCCAATTTCCCTTGGAAAACACAATGTCATGGGAACACAAAGACATGAGAACACAAAGACTTGGTAATACAATGACATGGGAACTCAACATGACTAGGGGATACATTGTATCCTAATATATATTAGGATACAATGTATCCCCTAGTCATGTTGAGTTCCCATGTCATTGTATTCTCATGGCATTGTGTTCCCAAGGAAAATTGGGAAGACTACATCTATAAATAATATAAAAAGACAAACTAAACAATCCACATGGCAACCGCTTTCATTGTAAAAGTCCTATGTGGCGTCACTAGATTTATTTAAAGTCATTATGTTATGATAACCCTATATGATTCTTAAATCCCTAACTAAATTGTGAAATAAATACAAATGTTTCATATTAATTGATTAAGAAGATAAAAAGATACATGAGACATAATGCAAGTAAGATGGAACATGCAACGTTTATATTCTCTGGACTCTTCACCTCCTTTACATTATTTTGTTGACCTCTCAAATTCTCAGAATTTTAGGTACTTATTTGAAACTATAAATTGACCTCTGAAATCAGAAACTAGAAGGCCAATATCTCTGACCTACGTAAGGACTATATCCTCTTTTATTTTGTCATGTCTTCTTTACATTACCTTTAGGTTCTATTTTCAAATTTTGCATATTTATCGATTTATTAATTGTTATATTGTATTTATTTGTTGTAGGGGAAGAGCAAGACAACACTAAGTGGTGAGTTAGTGACAACCACTCCCACGAGTATAATGTAATATTATTTGTAATATGAAGATTAATCTTTTCGTTTAAAGATTGGCATGCTTTTTGACATCAATCAATGTTCTAAATGAGCAATATATAGGCTTTAGTACCCTATTCAAAGAAATTATTTTAGTAGTTAAGTCAATTTTACTACTTCGTATTCGTTGAGAACTTTGTATTGCACTCCATTTTAATCACCCTTACTCAAAAGTGGTGTAGATTCTCTTTAGAGTTTAGATAGATGACTTATAATTGCCTTTAGTATTTGTAAGTGTGCGAATGACTTTGAATTTTGTATGTAATTTTTGCCGTAATGCATAGTCAATAAAATTCTTCATAAAAAAAGTCATTAATCTCTGTAAAGTACGAGTTACACAACTATTGTGAAACTAAATACAAATATTGACCCACTCAAATGAAATGTTATTAGTTACGGAGTATTAATTACAAGGTCCGTTTTACATATTTATTGTGAAAATCCGTGTTAACGAGATTTTTTTTCTTAAAAAAGTATAAGAGAATAATTTTTAGTATAATCTTTTTTTTTAATCCAAATACATGATTTCGCTGACATCTAGAAACGATTATGATGTAAATGCCAATGAATAATAAGTTAATGAATGTTACTTAATTGGTGATTTTTTTTTGTACAAACGTAATTGGTGATCTCGACATACTCATTTCACCTTTTGTTTTTATAATTAGTTTAGTGCTAAACATCTTTCGATAATTTCTTTCAAAGCCTTATTCCAAAAATAAAAATATAATAAAAATAATACTCCTAGCCTACCACTTTTGGTTAGTGCGTTCTCAAGAGAAAAAAAACTTCAACGATAGAAAGCAATTGGCATGCTCAAATTTTACACTAAATAATAATTGATGTACTGATAAGTGATTTTAACACTATTTGATAATAACACTATTAGGGAAACAAAATTTGAACTTAAAAGGCAAAGTAAATAACACGTCAATTTTATAGCGGGTATATATGAAAAAGTTAAAGGAGACAATTTGACAATAACAAACTGTGCATTGCACGAGAATAAAAACTTGTTGTATTATATAAACCTTGCACTTGAAATGAATAAAAGACAACATTCTCCTCCAATTCTCTTAACAACAACAATTGTCCCTTCAACTATTCTTAACATGGTATCAAACTATCTTTCTTGAGGTCTCTAAAAAACGCTTCCGCATTCTTGTCGGTGGGTAATAATATTCCATGGTACCCACCGGTGGGATCATAATAACAAATAGAATAAATTTTCCTTCTCACTAAGTGTAGGACAAGAAATGCCGTAACAATAAAAACAGAGATTAGATATACCGACGTAAGTAGTGACGTGGAAAGGAGCCACTGCCTTGAAAACTATTTTCCGATACGACCGTGGTGGCGATCGAGCTAATGACCGTTAGTTCCCCAAGGATTACACTACTGCTACCTCTCAGGCTCGCCCACTCGAGACTGACAGGCCTGGAAAGATCGTATTACTTTACCCCGAAAATTATAGAGAAGCAGAGAGGAGAAGAGATGAGTTTGTGTTGTTGTGTTGTGAATAAAGTGAGTTCAGAGGCTTTATTTATAGCCGACTGAAGCAGTTCAGGAATCAGAAAACGTGCCCCTAAACTACAGCAGTCAATCCTGAAGAACAGGAGCATTATACTCACCAACTAACAGACACTTGACTAGTTCTGTTTTGATATCTGTTAGCAAAACAGATACAACAACAACATACTCACACGGCCCAAAAAGATAGGCATAGCCCACCGCAAGCGATTGCCAAATCCCAAATCCCGGATCACGGAACCAGGCTCGGGCACGCGCGCGCGCGTGTGCGAGCTGAATTAAGCACCTCGCAGAGTCTCTACAAAAGATGTGACAACCCTCGCGAATGCGGAAATAAAACATACAAGCATGCGATTAATATAGCGGAAAATACGGTGTTTTTAAAACTTTTCACATGCAAATAGAAAGGTACGAGGAATGTCAATAATTACAAACCAAAATATAAAACACTACAAGAGACGTAGTCTCTCAAAATGCTATCCAACATCAAAGGGATTAGCAACTAGCTAAACAACGTCTAGAGGTGACTCATTGATGCGAGTCGTTATACACCAAAAATAAAAGCCTAAATCTACTAACCAAAGAAGATAGCGGAAGTAGGGTCGATCTCCACAGGGAGGAAATTAACTAACTGTAATCTAAGTCTGTCAGTCACAGTCTGGGGGTTTTGATTTGGTTTTAAACTAAACTAAATAAAATTTAAGGGAAGAGAAATAAAGGTAGAGGTTAACACGAAATAAATCAGATAAAGGAAAAATATGCTAGGATTCGGTATACTGCAATATCGGCATCTACGGGTCAACTAAGTCAGTCAATCTATCAATGAGAAGGGCAATGGTTTTCTCCTCTCGGTCTCAAACCACTCTAGGGATTTTCCTAATTAACTCTCGCCTTCTTAGGAGTCACCTATCAATTCTAAGCAAGCATTTCCCTTCCAATCTCTCGATCCAGGTCGGGGTTAACTACCTAGCTAGTCTCCTGCGTGCACTTATTCGACTAACCTCAATTATACTGCTTAGATTGATTCTCATATTCAAGATTAACTAATATACTTTATCCTATCATGCCTTTATTACAGTTTTCCTCATCCTAACATATAAGGGAATTAGCTACTCATACTATTAATGATGCTAGCAATCAAGACGATTGAATATATGACATTAGACATGATATAATCGTAATTAACAAGCATAAAGAACAATAACGCAGCAATTAAGAAAGGTAAAACAGTAATTAAGACTAGAACAAAGATTAAGAATAAAGGAGAGAAAAGAGTTTACAATCTTAGCAAATCTGGCGTAAAGAACAAATCCGCGTTGATAATAAACCCGAATGTAAACTTAAAGATTAAGAAAATTCAGAAACTAATGGTGAATGATAAGTGTCTGCTAAGTAGTCGATAATCCCCTCATTAATGACGAACTAAGAGTCTTATATAATGCATAACACGACTTCTAACCTAATTAGTCTACGGGCTTAAGGCCCGTGACAGATTTCACTCGATCGAGGGAAAATCCCCTTCGATCGAGGCCTTTATTCGAGAATATCAGTCGATCGAGGACTTCATCCTCTCGATCGACCAATTCTTCAACAGCTACCCCTCGATCGAGCAGATGACAGCTCGATCGAGGTCTTCTCTAGCAACAAATCCTCTCGATCGAGTAGAGAGTCACTCGATCGAGTCTTCTTCATCAGTACTCCCCTCGATCGACCAAAGATATGGTCGATCGAGGTCCTCTGGCCTAGCATATAGTGTTGGTCGTGGCTTTGGACTTGATTGTGAGCGGTTTCACGCTTTCCCATGCAAGAGCTTCTGTTCCGTTCCTTCCATTCTCCTAAATGCATGCAAAGTGGACTGTTTTGGCTCGGTTTCCGCTACTACGCAGCTTGTACCTACAAAATGGTAATTAAAGTACAAAGTAGCCAAATAGGGGCATATAGTGACATAATATCACCTAAATGACATAGAATTGCGTGCATAAATGGACTAAAAAGTCTATATAAAATACACGCATCAAACTTCCCCAAACCAAACCTTTGCTTGTCCTCAAGCAAACTAAATGCAGATATATGGAACTAAATGAACCTAGGGGAATGGAGTAAGTCTCAGAGCTAGCTACAAGTCAATGCTAAACCGTTTAATGCACTCATTCAATCGCTACAAAGCTTAATACGAAAGTGAACGAATTTATACAATCTTGGAAATAAATTAGACTTTCGACCCTGCAAGACTCAACCAAATTCGGACTCTCACGGGTCACTCTTCTCTCAACAAGCAAATGGTAAGTAAATATGTATAAGAAAGAGAGAAGAAAATATAGTCACTCACCTAGACTACGACCGACACAACATGCATCGCTAACTAATATGAAAGATGATTCAAGCACCGTACACACGCATAACCACCGTTCAAGGACTATCACGTGCCGAACATTTGCAAAAATATGGATATGTGAGGCTAATTGGTAAGAAGGGGCAAAACAATTAATGGAAATGTGAGGGTAAATAGCCAAGCTAGTTCCTAACAAGACCGTAATAGAACTCGTTCCATTCTTCCAACTATAAAAAACTAAGCTCGATGCCTTAACATATCTAGGCATATACAACACAAATCCCATAAAACACCTCGACAAATAATAATAAGCATAGGAGGTGTAAATAACAAAAACTTCAGCCAATTATTTTTTCTCATTATATTTTTTTCATTTTTCAAATTTTTTTTTTTCTTTCTTGGCTGATCGAGGGAAAACCCCTCGATCGAGTGAAATAAGTCACTCGATCGAGGTAACATACAGCAACATCTGCTCGATCGAGCTAAAAGCTGCTCGATCGAGGTACTCTTCATCACTTCTCCTCTTTTTCTCGCAAATACCCACTCCAATCAATGAACACGAGTCAAAAACTGACAAAACAGTAAAATATACCTCGACTACTAAACTAGCTCGGCAAAGGTAGGCTCAGTTTAGAATGTAGTTAAGGGCAACAGGCAGATATGGCTTTATGTGGAGTTAATGGGGTAAAATGAGGAAAAGGGAGATGCAAATATTCTCAAAACACGTAATACCGACCACAAACCCAATGCGTGCAGGCAATAAGAAATCAAAGTTCATATACAAGCAAATGACACGAGATGTGGGGAGTAACTATTCTCATTCCTAGATGAACTGGTCATAAATGTCAGCAGTTATAGGCTCTAAAACTCAGAATATATAAGTAGTTTGCCAAAATGTTGAGTCAACTCTAATAGTCAAATTTAAATTCCAAGACAAAATTCAATAGTTCACTACTTCAATTTTACTAAGTAAGTCAAGAATGGTGCAAGGAATAGCATAAAATAGACTTGTAGTGCAATTTCATCACGAACAAGACTCCAATCCGACTCGACTATATGCAAAAATAAACGTGATATGTTTGATTTTTTCAAAAATTTTCTAATTAACATGAATTGTAAACGTGAATGCAATACAAATGTAAATGCAGACGCAAAAGGATGCAAAACACCTCCCCAAACCAAAACAGACAATGTCCTCATTGGTTACAGCACAACAGCATATAAGGGAAAGGGAAACACAGCCTAATTCATGTTCCTAAGGGATGAAATATATACAAAGAATGGAAAAAAATAAACAGAAAAACTCACAAAACAACAATTTCCCCAAACCAGCATCAAACTGGGGAGCTAACATCACCTCCTCCCAGCAGTCTCCTCCTTCTCCACCCTATATGTCTCTCGATCGAATGGTTTTCCTATTTGCACAGCCTTCGACTTTTAGCAATTGATTTCCGCTTCTTTTTCCTGCAAAAACGATACAAAACGATACCAAAAAAAAAAATACCAAAAAATGTCTAACAGGAAAAGTAAATTGTTTATCTAAACTACGGATTATAACGTAACGTCTAATCTAAGTAAATAGTCTAATTGTCTAATTGTCTAACGAAAACGCAATAAATTGTTATTTACAAATTGCACGGGGTTGCAAACCCGGCTAATAACCAAATAGTTTTGTGACAAAGCCATCGTCAGGCCTTTGACTTGCGGAATTACCCTCAGCTGCGGTAATTTCCGACTTCTTTTTCCACACATACGATCTTTTCTTGGAGTCTAGCTCCACTTCCGAATCACTCGAATATGTGCGAACTCCTTTGTCCTTCTTGGACTTCTTCTTGATACCATCACGCGAACATGGCTCTCCCTTCTTCAGCTCCAATGCTGCCGATCTATTATCTGTAAGACAACACACAACAGCCTAATTAATAGAAATATCACAAACAGGAGCTATATGCTCGATAGGAACCGAAGCTTTGTCATGTGTTGAGCTAGTTTGTTGATGATGACATGCCTAATTAATATATGCTTCTTAGTTAAGTTGTCAGGAAATCAAGAATCTCCAAGCAAAGACTAATCTCCAAGCAAGAGTAGATGAAGAGTTGAATGCCCAAGAAGAATCGAGTTGTAAAGAGTCGTCTATTGTAAAGGTAGAAGAGTATGGTACTTACAGATGCAACAGTCTAGGCAACCGTTACCTCACATGTTCAGCGTAACAGTGAGGGCGACTGTTGCACATGTCTGAAACTTTTCAAAGACTTTCTAAACCAAAAACTTCCTGCTGTTTTGAAAAGTTACTTCAACCATCCT
Organism: Heliosperma pusillum; assembly: GCA_022085475.1. Classification (NCBI taxonomy): domain Eukaryota; kingdom Viridiplantae; phylum Streptophyta; class Magnoliopsida; order Caryophyllales; family Caryophyllaceae; genus Heliosperma; species Heliosperma pusillum. The sequence continues at coordinate 11,590 of JAIUZE010020912.1, forward strand.
TGAAATGATTTTGAACGTGATTTGAAAGTTACTTCAACCATCCTTGAAACTCTTCCTCCCATGATCTTGTCAAAACCTTAACCACTGAGAATGATCGACTCAAGGTCGATCTTAATGCCTTCAAAGGGGAAATTAGAATCCTTCATGAGAAACTTGTTAACATACAACATGACAAAAACAAGAATTGCTCCTCCGACCCTAAAGTCACTCAATTGAACTTTTGCATCTCCAACCTTAAGATTGACATTGAACAAAAAATCAACACCATCATTGACTTAAAATCTAAGTTGTTTGTGATGAAAAATGATCTGGACATTTCTAAGGAAAAGAACAAGTTGCTTTTGGCTAAAATTGAGAAACTTGGCAAGGATCTTAAAGAAGTTAAACATGTGTCTAAAAAATGGGAAGGAATTCAAAATGTTTTGAATTTTCTCACTAGTCAATCCAAGAGGTGTGATAGAGTGGCTGGTCTCGGTTTTAAATGGAACAGTCAGTCGCACTGTTACATTCAGAAACCAGATTCTAGCAAAACTGACTTCCGAAGAAGAAAGTATGTCGGTCTTCCCGAATACATCATTTGCAACTATTGTGGAAAAACTGATCATGTCTTTAATGCTTGCAAAAAGAGACATAATGACATTGAAAGAAACATTAAAGTTGTAAAGCAAATATGGATTCGAAAAGATCTTCTTAGACAAATTGGTTGCAAGAAGGGACCCAAAATGATTTGGGTTCCTAAACTTAAAGTCTAATCTCTTGTAGGGCTTGGTGAGAGGCGGCCGCAATTGGTACTTAGATAGCGGATGTTCTCGTCACATGATGGGAGACAAAAGCCAATTTCTCTCACTTGAAGCTTATGATGGTGGCACGGTAACGTTTGGTGACAACAAGAAAGGTGAAGTAATAGGCATTGGGAAGGTTGGTAAGTCATCGTTACTTTGTGTCGACAATGTGCGGCTTGTCAAAGGTTTGAAGCATAATCTCCTTAGCATTTCTCAATTATGTGACCGAGGTAACTTGGTCGAATTTAGTGCTAGTCTTTGTCGAATCATTGATGCCACAACCCATAAGGTAATACTTGAAGGTAGACGAGTGAAAGACGTCTACCTAACCGATTTAAACACTTTATCCGGACATACTATTTCTTGTATGAGTGTAATGAAAAATGATCCTTGGTTGTGGCATAAACGATTTGGACATGTAAGTACTAAGACTCTCAATACTCTCAAGAGACTTGACTTGGTTGAAGGATTTCCTAACATAAAATTTGATCTTGATAAAATTTGTGATGAATGTGCTAAATGCAAACATGTTAGAAGTTCCTTCAAATCGAAAAAGGTTGTGAGTACCTCTCGTCCACTACAACTCTTGCACAGTGATTTATGTGGACCCATGAGAACCCGTAGTAGAGGAGGGAGTCGCTATGTGTGTGTCATTGTTGATGATTATAGTAGATTTGTTTGGGCATTGTTCTTGAGTTCCAAAGATGAGGCATTTGATGAGTTTTTAATTTGGTTGAAAAAGATTCAAAACAAACTTGATTTAAAACTCGTTTCCATTCGAACCGATCATGGAACCGCATTTGAAAACTCATCATTTGGTGCTTATTGTGATGACAATGGTGTTGATCATAATTTCTCCGCCCCAAGAACTCCTCAACAAAATGGCGTTGTTGAACGCATGAATATAACTCTTGAAGGCATGGCTAGAACCATGCTATTGTGTAGTAAGCTTCCTCGAAACTTTTGGGCCGAAGCGGTAAACACCGCTTGCTATATTCACAATCGAGTCATGGTAAGAAGTCTACTCAATAAAACACCATATGAATTACTACGTGGAAGAAAGCCCAACATTTCATACTTTAGATGCTTTGGTAGCAAATGTTTTGTTCACAACAATGGTAAAAATAATTTGGGTAAATTCGATCCACGTAGTGATGAAGCGGTTTTTATTGGCTATTCTAATCATAGCAAGGCCTATATGGTTTATAACAAGAGGACTATGTTGATTGAGGAAAGTGTACATGTCATTTTTGATTAATCTAGTCTCTTTGAGCAGGTACAAATTGATGAGGAAGATGATGAATTCGAGATTGGGCTTGTGCGAGAAGACTTTGTGTTTAATCAAGAAGCAGCCTTGAACAATTCGAATATCATTGAGCAACAACAGACGGAGAGACTGTTACCTGCTACAGACATCATCAACTCAGGGGGAATCAACAGTAACTCTGCTACTACTTCTCCATCCCAGACTGTAACAGTCCCTCTGAATGTTGAACAGGCATAGTCCTCCAACTCTGATGAAGGACCAACATCTGACCAGGAAGTAACAGTCACTCAGACTGTTGCTGTTGAAAGGGAAGAAGCCCCCTTCGTGCCAAAGAAGTGGAAACATCAAAATTCACATCCTTTGTCAAATCTGACAAGTGACATCAGATCTGGAGTAAGAACAAGAGCCCCTCTCAACAACTTCTGTGCACACAACGCATTTCTCTCTCAAATTGAACCTGCCAACGTAACAGTCGCTCTGACTGTTGCTGACTGGGTAATTGCAATGCAAGAAGAACTCAATCAGTTCAAGAGAAATGAGGTATGGCACTTGGTCCCTAGGCCACCTAATCGTACCGTCATTGGTACTAGGTGGGTCTTTCGCAATAAGCTTGATGATTCCGGAGAAATCGTAAGGAACAAGGCTA